>JAOTIZ010006738.1:0-11167 GCA_027123425.1 Erythroxylum panamense | reverse complement strand
AAAATTAATTTATCTCAGTTAAATCAAAAACGACAATTTTTGCCCCTATAAACAAAAATTAAATGTAAGGCATAATAAATCAAATAAAAATCAAATAAAGCCATAAAGACTAATTTTAGTGACAAAAACTCATCCAATTGGTATGAAAATATATATGAACAAGTGAGTTTGTCAAGCCTTAAAGAAGATGATAGGTATATAGGCTCCACAAAACAAAGGAGGAGCTGTTGAATTGAATTGTTTTGTGCAGCTTGAAATATTAAGGATGGTGGAGGAGTTAGCTATGTCTGTAAAGATAAGGAAGAAAAAAGGCTGAAGGGAAGGCTGAAGGATTCCAGGCGCAAATGGAAATTGGAAACAATGATTTTAAGCATAATTCAAGGTAGCATGGATCACAGGAAAGAAGATCAACGTCAGATGAATGGAGCTTAAGGCAGAAAGGGAAATGGAAAGGTGAGGGAGTTTGCTGTGAAGATTTCAGGATGTCTAGGATAAGAGAAGAAATGGAGAGCAGGAAGAACAACAACTAAGAAAAATTCTGAAACATAATTTAATTGATGCAAAGAAGTTCAAGGAAAATTAATCAGTTCAATCAAGAGTCATTAGAGTTAATCAAAGTGTACATGGCTAGTACACCACACACTTCACATTTCTTGCTGACAATAGGAATTATAGTTGTCAGGAATTTGTCTCTTAAAGTTTTTAATTTTATTAGCTGTTGGAGATGTCAAGTTCTGTTATGTTATGGACAAAATGTTCACTTTTATGTTTAGGCAAATGAGGAAATGCTTGTACTAGTCCAGTTTTTATTCTTTAGGTTATGTTTTTGTCTTTCAATCAATTACAAAAGAGTTGTATCAGAATGTTAGAGCTAATATAAAGCTCATCTTTATTCCTTTTCAAGTTTGCAAGAGAGAAGAATAGAAAAAACCATCAATACAAAAGTTTCAGTTCAATTTCTAGTATTTATGTTATGTTCATTTTGTTTTGTTTTTCCAGAAGCTAATGTTTTAGAAGTTGAATAGTTGAAGTAGCTACATTTTACACAAAATAGAAGATTGCTTTGAAAATTGAAGTTAGTTTCGGATTCCAAATGAGAGTGACAATTAATTTTTCAAATACACCAAATCTTTAACCAAACACTCTAAAACCTATGAGAGAGTGACTATTACAATTCTAGAGTAATATTCAGGTTCAATTCGAAGATCTCAAGCTCCAGAAGTTTCCATTTTGTTGGAGCAGACGTGAACAATGTATAAGGTGTTTGAAGAAAGGCTTCAAGAGTCCAGGAAGACTTGTCCTTTAGCTGCGTGAAGGAAGTACATTCTTCAACCTTCAAGAGTGCACCTTCAAGATGCAGAAAAACCAATCGGACAGAATTTGCAGATTGCACTGTGATCATAGTAGCACACAGGATACCAACAGTTATGGACTGCAATACGGTTCTTGCCATGAGAGATGGTGACCCTTCAAACCTCAAACATATCTATGTAATGCATCTCCATTCAAATACAGAAATATCAGAAAACCAAATTGAGAGAGAATAAAGTCTATCTCATTTCATCCGAAATGAAGAATATTTATACTATACATTTGAAGAATGAATAACTAACTTAACTGTCAACTAACTTCATTATATATAATTCTAACACCCCCCTCAAACTGGTGAGTATATATCATGTATTCCTAGTTTGCCAAAAGAATCTGTAAAAATGGTTGATGAAAGCCCTTTAGTGAAGAAATCAGCAAGCTCATTCCTGGAAGAAACTGGAAGTAAAACGATGACACCAGATTGAAGTTTTTCCCGAACCACATGACAATCGATGTCAATGTGTTTTGTGCGAGCGTGGAAAACAAGATTTTGCGTCAAATATAAGGCAAATTGATTGTTACAAAATATTGGCGTTGGAATGGTGGGAGACATCCACAGCTCACCAAGAAGATCATGTAACCACTACACTTCACATGTCATTGTGGCTAGCGCTCTGTACTCAGCTTCCGAAGAACTCCGATTAATAGTGTTTTGCTTCTTGGTTTTCCAAGAAATAAGAGACGAATCAAGAAATATAAAGTATCCCGTAAGAGAGCGTCTAGTGTCCAGATAAGTACCCCCAATCATAATCGAAGAAGGCTTTGAACTGAAGGTCACCATCAGAAGGAAATAAAAGGCCTTGCCCAACGGAACCTTTTAAATAATGAAGAACTCTGTGCATAACATCCAAGTGTGTCGTCGTAAGAGAATCGAGGAATTGCGCCAACTGTTGAACAACAAATGAAATATCAGGTCGGGTCGTAGTCAGATACTGAAGTGTACCAATTAACATACGATATGGTGTAACATCCTCCAACGGCATACCCCCATCTTTGGAGAGCATAGTTTTTGGCAGAATAGGCATAGAGATAGGTTTAGACTCCAAAAATTGAGTAACTCTGAGCAAATCAAGAGTATATTTCTTTTGACAAATATTGATGCCTTGCTTAGTTTTGGCCACTTCCAGTCCAAGAAAAAACTTTAGCTCTCCAAGATCTTTAATGGTAAATGTATCATGCAGATGTTGTTTGATGCTACGGATTGCTTGCATATTATCACTGGCCAAAATGACATCATCTACGTACACCGAAAGGGCCATAAAACCATCACTTCCATTTTTAATAAACAACATTTGATTAGATGTGGCTTGCGTACATATTGGAGTAAGGTCGAAGTCAGTTTTGTATTCCATTGACGACTTGCTTATTGTAAGCCATAAATGAATTTAACCAAGCCATACACTTTGTTTCAATTACCTGCACAGCCCTTAGGAAGTTGCATGTATACCTCCTCATCGAGACCACCATGGAGGAAAGCGTTATTGATGTCCAGTTGATGAAGATACTACCCTTTGATTGTTGCTAATGCAAGAAGCAATTGGATTGTTGTCATTTTGGCAACCGGACTGAGAGTATCCAAAAAATCAACACCTTGTCATTGGATATAACCCTTAGCAACAACCCAAGCCTTATAACGTTCTACTGATTCGTCAACTTTTTGCTTAATATGAAAAACCCACCTGCATCCAATCGTTTGCTTTCCAGGTGGTAAGTCAATGAGCTCCCAAGTGTGATTCTGCTGTAGAGTGTCGAGTTTCACCTGCATGGCTTGTCTCCAAGCATCAATCTGTACTTCTTGTTTGTAGGTATGAGGCTCATGGTCCTGATCCACAGCAGCTGCAAAAACATAATGTTTAGGAGTAAGATGAGAATAAGAATAACACGTGAGCAAGTTGATGGGGACTAGTTCGTCAAATAGCCATGCACTAATAGTCAGCTAGGTACTACGGCAGGGACTTCCGTTCTAGTGCTTCTTCTTAATGATTGAGGTGGCGGCTGTTGAATGGGAGTGAGATCATGAAGCTGAATGTCAGGTTGAACAGTGGAATTACAATCATTTGACGTCGGTGAAATAGATGAAGAGAAAGTGACGTCTGTTGCTGGTAATGTGGATACATCAGGAATAGGAGGAATGCTATCAAATGATGACTAAACCGAAGAGGAAGGGAGAATTAAATTATTAGTGCTGGAGCCATTAGAGTGCTGCATATCAAATGTTAGTATGGAGAAAGGAAAGACATGCTCATAAAAAGAAACATTCCGAGAAATAAATATCTTTTGAGTGTTAATATCATATAGTTTAAAACACTTAACACCTGGAGAAAAACCATAGAAAACATATTTGATACTATGGGAATCAAATTTGTTTCTAACATTGGAATGATTTGAAGCAAAGGCAAGACAACCAAAAACACGTAAATTAGTGTAAGTTGGTGGTTTAGAGTATAATGCTCCAAAAGGTGATATGTTACGAAGAACAGGGGTGGGGATTCTATTAATCAAGTAAATGGCATGTAGTACGTACTCACCCCAGAAGGAAATAGGTAACTTTGCATGAAAACGTAAAGCTCTTGCTACATTGAGAATATGTTGATGTTTGCGTTCCATAACACTATTCTGTTGAGGAGTTTTAATGCAAGACCGTTGATGAATAATACCTTTTGAGTTATAAAATGCTGGAACATTGAACTCTTGTCCATTATCATTTCTGATACATTTAACAGTGGAATTGAATTGAGTGTAAACATAAGAAATAAAATTTTGCATGATTGTTCTAGCCTCTGATTTGTGTTTCATTAAAAAAAAACCAAGTAAATCTACTAAAATCATCAACAAGAGCAAGAAAATATCGATGGCCTTTAAAAGTTGGAGCATAATTGTCTCCCTTGATATCAATGTGAATCATGTCAAACACAGCATTGCTAATAGAGGTACTGATCGGAAAAGGCAAGCGTTCTTGCCTTGACATGTGAAAAATATCACAGGGTTCATTATAAGAAATAGAAGGAACTATTGTTCTTAAATGAGAAAAAGGAAGATGGCCTAGCCTAGCATGCCAAAGTAAAGAAGTTTCTTTATTATAGAAGACATAATTAGTAACTACTACAGATGAAGCAGGTAAAACAGCACTGGAATTTATTTTGTATAATCCATGAGAATGCTCAGCAACCCCAATCATCCTCCATGGCTGGATACTCTGAATTATACAATGAGAAGATGAAACAATTAAGCAACAAGAGAGGTCATGAACTAAGTTACTAACAGATACAAGATTGAAAGTAAACTCAGGCACGCATAAAACTTGAAAAAGTTGCAGATGATTATTTAAATGAAAAGTACCAACATGTGTAACTCGAACCTTGCACTTGTTAGGAAGAGTTACATAAACATTATGAGCTAGTTTATAAGAATGAAAAAACGATAAGGAACATGCTATATGATCTGTAGCACCAGTATCAACAATCCATTCATTGCAATGGAAATTATTGACAGTAGAAATATTTAAAGAAATGTGAGAAACTATCTCACCATTTGAAGAAATCAAACCTAAAGTAGATTTTGGCTGAATAGGATTTGGTAGAGTCACTGAATTCACATGATGAGTAGTTGGAGTAGGAGAATCAACATCAACAGCATTAGCATATTGTCGATTGGTAAATTTCTTGGAATTCTTCATGTTGGGAGGATATCCATGTTTCTTGTAACTATAAGAGCTGAGAATGTATATGAGAATGAATGTGTTTATTAATGATTCACTTGGCTATATATGTACATACATCTGTGTATTTGAATATACAAAACTAAATCTATCTCCTATGATTGTGTATTCGGATAAGTGTACAGATAATGAAGAATCTGTTTGAAATTTAAAGGTACTCTTATCTGCTTATCTACATTTGTAGTTTGGACTTGGGCTAGTTACAGAGGATGGGCTTGTGCTGGCGACATACTCTTAATATGGCCCCTCAAGCTGGTGTTCGGGTACAAAGACCTAGCTTGAACTTTTGTCAGAGAAATGGTTGTTGGGAGAGAGGTTTTGTGAGGCAATCGGCCGTTTGATCCACAACCGAGACATGAGAGACGCGGAGAGAGCCAGACTGAACAAGATCCCTAATGAAGTGATAGTCGATGGCGACGTGTTTCATTCGGGAGTGAAAGATCGGGTTGGAGCTCAGTTGTGTAGCGTCGACGTTGTCGCAGTAGATCACCGGAGTGTGGAATAGCTCAACACGGAGTTCAGCAAGAAGATGACGGATCCAATGTAACTCATCAGCAGTATTGGCGACCGCTTTATACTCAGCCTCAGTGGATGACCTAGCTACAGAGCGTTGCTTTTTGGAGCTCCAGGAGACTGGGTTTCGCCCTAGAAAGATGATAAAAGCGCCTGTGGAGCGATAGGTGTCTTTGTCACCTCCCCAATCGGCATCAGAGAAAGCATGAAGTAGGGTTCCAGGAAGTGAAGCAGTGGAAGCAGGGCGATTCAAATTAGGGCTGCGGTAGAGTTGAATACCATCATCAATAGTGCCAGCGAGGTAGCGAAGTAGTCTTTTGACAGCCAGCCAGTGCTCAGTAGTGGGACAATGATTGAACTGAGACAATTTATTCACAGCAAAGGCAATGTCCGGTCGGGTGAGTAACAGGTACTGTAGACTTCCAACAATTTTCCGATATGCACTTGCATCTGTCAATGTTGTACCTGAGTGTAGAGTTAGAGGTGGGTGACTTGCCATAGGAGTGTGTACTGATTTTGCTTCATGCATCTTGGTGTCATATAGTAGATCAGTGATGTACTTCCTTTGAGAGAGTAAGATGCCTTCATTGTTCCGAATGACTTCAATGCCAAGAAAATAGGATAGAGACCCGAGATCCTTGATAGAAAACTGGCGAGCTAATAGACTGACATAGTGATTGAGGAGAGTGGCATTATTTCCTGTGATAATAATATCATCAACATAGACAATAAGTATAATGATACCATGTGTGGTGTGATTCAGGAATAGAGAAGTATCAGAATGTGAGTTGGTGAACCCTGACTGAACTAAAAACTGTCTAAGAGCTTGATACCAAGCTCTGGGAGCTTGTTTAAGACCATAGATAGCTTTCTTTAGTTGACAGACATGATGAGGTTTGTCTGGATCAATGAAACCTTTGGGCTGAGTCATGAACACTGTTTCTGTTAAAGGACCTTGTAAAAATGCATTATTGACATCTAGTTGGCGTAAGTCTCATCCATTTGTGACAGCAATGCTGAGAATGATTCTAATTGTAGTTGGTTTCACTACAGGACTGAAGGTTTCTGCATAGTCAACTCCAGGTCGCTGATGAAAGCCTTTGGCAACGAGACGGGCTTTGTATTTTGCAATGGACCCATCCGAGTGGCGCTTTATTCTGAAAATCCACTTGCAACCAACAAGATTGTGCCATGATTCAGGCGGTACCAGTTCCCATGTACCATTTTTAACGAGAGCATTGAATTCTTCCGAGCAAGCCTGACGCCAATGATAGTCCTTGAGAGCTTGTGAAATACAGGTTGGTTCAAATTCTGTAGAGTCCTGTAATTGAGTTGTGAGACTGAGTTTTTGAATCGGCTTGCGAATATTGTTCTTACCTCTGGTGATCATTGGATGATGGGAAGCTATGGCAGAGGGTTGCTCTTGTGCTGGCACAATGGCTTCCCGTGTAGAAGGACTGACATCAGGAGGTAACCGATTCTCAGAAGCAGCACCAAACAGAGTGGAGGGATCCGTAGGAGTAGACGAAGAAGATGGAGAAAGAGGGATGGGAGATAGAATCCAAGTAGCAGAAGGAGCAACTGAGGGTGATGCAGAAGATGGTGATAGAGAGGCAAAGGGAAACACAGATTCAACAAATTTCACATGACGAGAGGTGTAAAGACGTGAAGTAGCAGGGTCAAGACAATGATAGGCACTCTGAGAAGGTGAGTATCCTAAAAACACACAAGGTTTGGACTTGGGCTCTAGTTTGTGAGATGTGTAGGGCTTTAACCAAGGATAGCATAAGCAGCCAAAGATTCTAAGTTTAGAATAATTAGGATGGGTTCGAAATAAACAGAAATAAGGAGTGGACATGTTCAAAGTGTCAGTAGGCATACGATTGATTAAATAAACAGCTGTGGAAAAGGCTTGAGGCCAGTAGGATGTAGGCATGGAGGCATGTCTTAGGAGAGTGAGGCCAGTCTCCACAATGTGGAGATGTTTCCTTTCTGCTATGCCATTGTGTTCAGGGGTATGAGGAGGTGTGGTGCGGAAGGAAATCCCATTGGTGGATAAAAAATCTGCAAGAACAGTATATTCTCCCCCATTATCAGTGTATAAGGTTTTGATAGATGTATCAAAAAAAATTTCAACAAGAGCTTTGAATCGGATAAAGACATGTTGCACATCAGATTTTCTATGTAGATGATAAATCCATGTATATTTGGTGAAGTGATCAATGAAAATGACATAGTATTTGCAATTGTCATGGGAATATACAGGAGAAGTCCATACATCCGAGAATAAAACATCCAATGGTCGAGTGGACACAAGAGTGGAAGTGTAAAAAGGTAGTTTGTGACTTTTATTCGTCAAGCATGCATTACAATGAGTATGAAATTGATTTGATCGATGATAAAAAGGAGAACTATGCTGAGAAAGAATGTAATTGACAATTGGCTTTGCAGGATGTCCTAGCCGGGAGTGCCAATCGGGAATAGGTGCAGAAGTTGTGGAGAGGGCAAAGTGGGGAGTTGAAGTGACTGGCCAAGCATAGAGACCATGTTTAGGTGCTCCCTTGAGAAGTGGTTGTCCTGTTGTCAGATCCTTCACAAGAAAAGAGAAAGGTGAGAATGTAACTGAAACCTTGTTGGAAACACAGAATTGATAGACAGAAATTAAATTGTGTTTCATTGCAGGTACACATAAGACTCTATCCAAGTGGAAGGTTCTGTGATTTGTGTTTAATGTACCACGGCCTTCATGACTGATTTTAAGACCAGAACCATCTCCAACCATGATATCTTCAGTGCCTTGATAGGGAGTATGCATGGCAAGGGTCTGCAGATCAGTTGTTACATGATGAGAAGCTCCAGAGTCAAGGATCCATTGATCTTGATTGGAAACAGCAGCTAGATTTGCTCTCGGAGAGGTGGAAGAAGAATCAACAGCAATAATGCGAAATGAAGGACATCTTTTAGCACTATGACATTGAATGCCACAAATTTGGCATTTTCCCAGGTATGGCCGTGATTGATATTGAGACTGCATTGGCCCATATGTAGGTCGAAAGTTGGTGTGATTGTGGTGTTGAAAGTGTGAGTGATGATGATTCTGATACTGTTGATTGCGCCATCGAGGCATGTCCTGACTATTATGAGTGGAATGAGTCTTTTTACCTCCTGACTTGGTTGTGTAATTTGCTGTTGCAGGAAATTGAGTTGAAACAGGAGTAGAGAGATCTGCTTCAGCCGTGATGAGTTTCTCATGTAACTCATCAAAGGAAATAGGTGTGTCTCTAGCATTGATGGTGCGGATGACTTCACTATATTCGTCACCAAGGCCTTCAAGTACTTTATCAGTGATGTCTTCAGGGTCCATCGGAGCATTAAAAAACGCAAGTTCATCTGTTTTGGTTTTGATAGTCTGCATGTAGTCAGTGATGGACAGCTGGCCTTTGGTAAGTCTTTTGAGCTGAGTTTTGACTTGTTTTTGCTTGCCTCGTGATGCATGTGCATAAGTTTTGGCTAGAATGTCCCAGGCTTCTTTTGAAGTGTTTGCAGTGGCAATGAATGGGATTATAGTTGGGGAGAGAGCTCCAATGATGGCATTTAGGATCAATTGATCTTGGCGAATCCAGCGATGATAGTTTGGGTTTGGAATAGGAGTATCAGTGGTGGTTAGGATGGCTGGAGGGCAGTTCTTGGTGCCATCAATATAGCCGTGCAAATCATAGCCTATGAAGAGACTATTGAATTGCATACGCCAAGCAAGGTAGTTGGTAGAGGTAAGTTTCAAAGGAGCTTGAGCAGCTGAATTAATGGTGATAAGTTGGGTAGGTTCATCAGAAACAGGGTTGATGATTGAGGCCATTGAGTTGGAGGAAAAAAAGAGAAACTGACGTTAGTCGTTAGCTCTGATACCATATAGGAACTGAAAAAGTATATGAGAGTGAATGAATTTTATTAATGATTCACTTGACTATATATATACATACATCTGTGTATTTGAATATACAAAACTAAATCTATCTCCTATGATTGTGTATTCGGATAAGTGTACAGATAATAAAGAATCTGTTTGAAGTTTAAAGGTACTCTTATCTGCTTATCTACATTTGTAGTTTGGACTTGGGCTAGTTACAGATAATGGGCTTGTGCTACCGATATACTCCTAATAGGTTTAGTGTTATCAGCTAATAAATGTTAGAGTAGCATTTGAATATTCAAATTTAAATATAAAAGATAATTATTGAAATTTGAATATAAATTAGTTATCGTGAATTCAACATAATATCCAAATGAATAATAGTATGTATGATTATGCATAAATTGTAATTTAATCCTTATATAATTCATATGATTATATATTAATTTTTATAATTATCTTTTAATCTAACTGATTATCTTTTAACATGTAAGCAAAGAAAAACAAAGATATTATTTGTGTGTTCTGGTCTGCTGCGTACACATAAATGGATGTTTAATTTTCTTTTTTTTAATTGCAATTTCTTATGCTCCCCTAATATTAATGAACTTTGAGGTTAGCTGTAATTTCTTTCTGTTAGTTTCTTTAAATTTAGAGTAAATGAATGTATAGTAACAACTAGGACCTGTAAAGCAATGTTTCAGGGGGTCTAGCCATCGTAAGTATGAGGTTTTTAATTCAGAATTTCATTTATTTATATGGTTGAACCTATTGAACATATATTTACAAATTTACCCCCTTATGACACTCATCCAACTTCCGGCCCTTGTTTTAAGAACTTACGCAACGGCACGAAATTTCCCAGGCATATACCTTCCAATAAAAAAAAACGGGCAACAAAAGTTTGATATGGTGAATCATCCTTGGCCATTTGAGAAATGCATTTGTTTGGAAACTCAATTGACAGTGACACCCACTTTCTAGTAGAAAAACTAGGACAAAAAGAAACGTCGTACGGTTCACAGCACAGTATCGAGTTCAATCAGACAGTTGCACCAGTGAACAAAACAAAATGCAATCTGTTAAGTTTGCTAGTAAAAAAATTCAGACAAGAGAGGGAGGACAGAGAAGTCAGAAATAATAGAACCTTAACAGTTTAAAAATTAGTGGACCACTCCACCACCTAATCCACCACCTAATCCGATAGAATCAAAACAAATTACCTTAATTTAAGATCAAAGATTCTCAACCTATTTGTATTAAAACTTAACAATAAGAAATCGCCACATCAGCTCTTGGCACGTCAGAAGCAAATATGCATATATGGTCTCATGTTACGTTTCATGCACGTAACACAATCCTAACCGTGTTGCAAGACTTTTCGACTCTGTTTCCGACAATGACTTTTGATTCGGGTCCCACTGGCAATTGCCAATATTCTTCGGAACGTATTTCGCAGAAACTGCCCTACACCTACACGGGAAAAGAAAAACAAAGGCTTCTATAAAAATAATCCCAATATCAAAACCTGGGGAAGATATCTAACAAGCTGTTAGTAACTTTGAAGGAACTGCTAACATTAAATGTGTCATTAAACACATCCAACAACCAAGATCTCATCTTATTTAGAGCATTACAAGATTAAGAACACAAAC
>JAOTIZ010006689.1:0-11171 GCA_027123425.1 Erythroxylum panamense | reverse complement strand
CTTAGTAGCTAATATATTTATAGTGATTGGCAATTGACCAAAGTCAAGAATATGTATATATATTTGTCAAGCAATTTTAGCATTCATACTTTATTCAAACAATTTAAACATTCATCAATTTAACTCAAACTTATAATACACAGCATAAACTTCAGCCATTGACACTCAATTATGCACCATTCTTGATCATCTAAAGATGAAATGCACAACAAATGGCTCGAGGGTTCCGTGAACAAAACAGAGAAACCGAAGTTTACTCCGTGAATAAAACGAGTCCATATTTTGGATCTCGTGGGCCACAAGTAGGCAGTCGGGAGAAGGTTTTATGTCGACGTGCATGTGACTACAAAACAGTTCCTCTCTATCCTAAACAAAGCACATAATCAATGCTCAACTCATTTTATCAAAATGAAATACTTTCATACTTTTTCATGCTCTTTCTTCTTTTCATTCAAATCAAAATGCCAAGGTATAATTCAATGGCATAACATTGATCAAAATCACAATTTAATTATCTCAACATATCATGCTATTGAGAATGTATGTATTTTTCAATGAAAAGTATCCAACTACAAAAGTGGATTTTAGGAAATTGAGATAACACTATTGCTAATGTGAGAAGAACTTAGATCCACATTATATTATATGAAGGAGATATAAATTAGATTTTGATGAATGCGTTACCAATGCAGGAAGTTAAGTTACAAATAAATTGAAATGTGAGGTGAAAGTAGTATGAATGAGCAAACTTTAGAATAAGCCAATGTGAAATACGAGGAAATCTAAATAATGGAGAAGATCATTTAAGAAAGGTGAGTCAATAGCTAAATTAAAAATAACGCGAGATAATGTTACCTCATCAAGGAATTAGTTATTTAAGGAATTAGGAGAGCTAATCATGGGCATATGGATCTTGATAATAATTGTTTGAGATAACAATTGCCCCGATAATACCATGGTATTGAAGATTAGAGTGATCCAAGTGACATTTGATGATGTATTAAAGGCATTCGAAAATTTGAGAAAAATAATTTGAATACGTGAAGAAAAATGTGCAATGGGTATGAGTAATGAAAGTAAAGAAAATTTTGAGAAATTATATTATTGTTAATTATATCGTATGGATTTGGAGATTCTATAGTATGCAATGATATTATATAAGAGATTTGGATGAATCCAATGCAGCAGGATCAAGTGATTTCCTATGTATGGAGACAACTAAAGTCCTATGAGTTGATTATTCGATGCATGATTCAGAGCTACTATAGTAGTGATTGTTTTGAAGTTTGGAGACAGTATATGTAAAGGAACATCTAGGATGTATATATACAAGTACAGATCATAAAAGTTCGAGGCAATCATTGAATTGAGTGTTGGGCCCCGCTTGAGGAACCCAACCCTTGCAGAAAACCATAAGACTTGAGCGTATTATTCGATAGGGATATTTCTAAAAACCCTTATTAGGCATCATCCCACAAGGGTGGTGTGCCCCATGAAAATCAAACATTAAAATGAACTTTTATTCCAACTCAACCGTATAACAAGGAAGTCAATATGAACATACATAACCAAACTACTTCAATCTATCATTTCATTTCTAAAGAAACAGAGTTTGAAAACTTTATTTACATATCAAAAGCCACACCGTTGGCTTATTACAAAATACAAAATAGTAAATTTGCGAAAGTTCTCTTTGGCTCTTGATCACTTGATTTCTTAACTATCACCTGAAGAGGGGACAGAAAGGGGGTGAGCTTGACAGCTCGTGGGTAACAGTTTATAAAGGAAAAATAAGCAAAAACTATTGAAAACGTTCACTTGTCATAGAAAACTTTCATATGGTTCTTAAGACACATGTTTCTTAGGCTTTCAGCCAAAATTCACAAGTTCCAAAACATGAATGCATCAAATTTATTAACATAACATGAGTACATGAGCATATCAAATGGTTTAGGTAAGTCCAAAAATATGACGCACTACACATTTCCAATGTAATGGTCCTATATAGTCGTGTATTCTTGAGGGAGTCCTTGAGGGAACTCCATGCCACTAGCGGGCAAGCGGGAGAAGCCTATATTTGGGTCAACGTGCACGTGACGATTCTTGAGGGACTACTACAAACTCACATAACACATAGATTTCAAAATCTTGTAAGCTTAATGCCCAAAATGGCACATTTTCTTAAAAACATGCTTTTTCACATGCTTGTTATACCTTAAAACCATTTCTAAAAGTACGGTTTCAAAATCATGCATCATTTCAAAGAATCATATTAAAAAAAGTAACTTTTCATAAATCATCACACAAATTATATAACAAACATATAGCAATAAATGCAATACTTATGATGCAATTGGAAATATTAAACTTTTTTTATTTAAAGAAAACATTAGTGGCCTATTTACTCTATTATAAACATGTACCCACCTTGATTTTCTTGATTATGGACTTGCACAAAAAGCCTCTTCTTTTGTTCCTCTTGCCTTTTTTGATCCCTTTATACAATAACAAAAATCCCACTCAATAGGGTTTTCAATTGAAAATTCCTCAAAGTACAATCGCTAAAATTGGTTCTAGAATACTTAAAGCCTTTTCTAAACTCCATGAACTAAAATTCTTCCAAAAATCTAAAAGATTTAAAATGATCTTACCTTCATTCTTCACCAAATGAAGGGATCTTTAGCTGAAAGGGAAGCTCTTCTTTTCCTCTTCCTTTTTCCTTTCTTGAACAGCTCCAAAATCTCTTTTGAAGACCAAGAAAAGTTAAACCCTAACTTGTTTTCTCTTCTTTCTCTCCTTCTCTTTGGTTTTGTTTTTTCACTTCATTCTCTCCCATTTTCGTTTTCCCCCTCTTAAGGAAGGAAACAACACTTCTTTATTCCCATTTTACCCTTATTGATTGATAAAGTCCACCTTGCCCTTCCTTTAATGCCTTGTGTCTTTTATACTTAAGTGTCTTTCCAAAAGCACCCTTGAATATTCTGACATAACTATTTCTTTTAGAAAAGTGTTCTCCCTTTTCTTAAGTTTTCAATAACACCAAAATCAATCCATTTGGTTTAGAAATCTGAAAGTTAGGGCCCAAACATTTCAGACTGTTGTTAGACTGAAATAATACATTATACCCAACTTCCATCCAGAAATTGAAAGCCCTCGAGACTGAATTAGATTTTAACTTCTTCATACCATTTGTAGCTACATGTCTCTAGTTTATCTTAAAATAAGAAAAATCTTATTTGGAATCCTATAGATCCAGATATATTCAAAATACCAAAGTATGTATAGTAAACATCCAATTTTTACTCTTCCAACTGATACCCTTACTTTGATTCAATCTATCTTTTTCCAATCAATACCAAAAGCTATCAAAATCTATGGCGGGACAGAAAAATGTATTAAGAAACTATTGGTTCAAGAATCACTTCATTTGGAATTCGGATAACAAAATTATGCCTGAAAGAATCAAACAAGGTTTGGTCCTCAATCATATTCAACTTGTCTCGGGACAAATGGAATAACTTTCACTAGAGATGTTGGATTAAGATCATCTTAGAAGATTTCAAAGAGTACTTTGAGATATACAACTTGGAAGAAGACCTTGAGGTCAGATTTTATCATCTTAATGGTCAAAATAGACCAGATAATAGGATCAGACAAAGCTAAAGGAAAAACAGACGAATGAAAAAAGGCAGATGAATGGGGAAAATTGCCATAACTTTTCCTACAGATATCTGATTTGGGTGTTCTTTATATGGTTCGAAAGAGAACTTCAAAATCTACAACTTTTATAAAGATTGGAAGACAGATTCTATCTTTTGGAGGGTCAAAAATGAAACAGAAGATAGGTACAGACAAAACCAAATGAAAAAGCTGAAGAATGGAAAAGACAGACGAATGGGGAAAATTATTATAACTTTCCCTACAGATATCAAATTTGGGTTTTCTTTAGATTATTCGAAATAGGACTTCAAGATCTACAACTTTCATGAAGATCTCAAAGAAAAATTCTATCTTATAATAAAAATGGAACAGAAGATAGGTACAGACGAAACCAAATGAAAAAGCAGAAGAATGGTAAAAGACAGACGAATGGTAAAAATTGCTATAACTTTCCCCACAGATATCGGATTTGGATGTTATTTAGATGGTTTGAAAGAGAACTTCAAGATCTAGAACTTTCATAAAGACCTAAAGACAAATTCTATCTTCTAAAGGGTCAAAAATGGAACAGAAGATAGACCAGATGAAAAAACAGAAGAAGCAAAAAGCAGAAGAAGCAAAACACAAAAGAAGCAAAACACAGAAGAAGCAAAACACTGAAGAAGCGAAAAGAAGAAGAAGCGAAACACAGAAGAAGCGAAAAGCAAAAAAAGCAAAACACAGAAGAAGCCAAAATCAGAAGAAGCAAAATACAGAAGAAGAAAAAAGCAGAAGAAGCAAAACACAGAAGAAACAAAAAAGCAGAAGAAGCAAAACATACAAGCTATGATGTCATCACAGACCATGTGACGTCATCACAGAAGAATCAAAAACACAGAAGAAACAAAAAGCAGAAGAAGCAAAACACAGAAGAAGAGAAAAGTAGAAGAAGCAAAACACAGAAGAAGCCAAAAGTATAAGAAGCAAAATACAGAAGAAGCAAAAAGCAGAAGAAGCAAAACACAGAAGAAACAAAAAGCAAAAGAAGCAAAACATAGAAGATATGACATCATCACAGAACATGCGATGTCATCACAGAAGAAGCAAAAAGCAGAAGAAACAAAACACAGAAGAAGTAAAAAGCAGAAGAAGCAAAACACAGAAGAAACAAAACATAAAAGAAGCAAAACACAGAAGATACATCTTTCCTTGTAAGGACCATAACTTTCAACCTATAAGTTCAAAAATTTCAAACTATATACCGTTGGAATGCTAAAGAAAGAACTACAACGTTTCTAAAGAAACATTTTCCTAAATCAGCCTAGATTAATCCAAATTTTTTCCCAAATTCAGAACATGAATTTTTACATTCATCTAATGTACTGCACCCAGTTCTCAACTTCATGATAAATTTTGAAATTCTTAAAGATAGAATTTAAATTCAATGTCTTCATAAGAAATGTAGCTCTATGTTTCTAGTTTAATTCAAATTAAGGATCATTTCGTTTGGATAACTAGAGAAAAAGTTGTGGCTAAAATACTAAAGAATACTCCATAACATTTTCTAGATCAACCATCCATTTTGTTTCACAATCTTTCCTTAACATAAATCATACTAAGATCATATTTTCTACTTCATTTACTCCTCATTCTCTACTTCATTTCAAATCAATATCATCTATAAAGAAATTTATAATCTATGATTAATCATAAATACCAATAACAAAACATATACATATATACATATTCTTTATCAACTTACTACACAAATTCAACTTCATTTTTGCTTTCATTCCACTTCTATCTTTCTCTTTAATTCTTCTCATTTCGAAATCTCCAATCCACTAAAAGCACCTAGGCAAAATATGAATCTATCCACATTTCTCCTTCGCTACTTTACTCTTGTCTATCATTTCTTGATTCAAGAATTTTCATTCATTTATTCTTTACTCATGACTAATAACCAAAATTTCTTATTTCCAGTTCTAACTTCTAAGAAACGTTCGGGGTCCAACATTTTTCAAAATAATTAAAAAACACTTTTCTAAATTTATTAGGGATTTAAACTAATTTAATCAAAATTAAGTCTTAAAAATATTTTAAAAACAAAATCAAAAATTGTTTGGCGTGTGCACTAGCGTCTATGTGGACGGGCTGAACAGCTTGACACGTGCCTCATCGTTTTCCTAAAGTAGGTATCAAGATTTTTCTACGCCATGCTCGTTGTCTTCTTCTCCTCCTCCGCGCTGTCACCTCCAACTCCCCATCCATGATGCCCAGAAGAAGCCACCTCTTTCTGGAAGCTTCATCGCCACCACTGGATTTTCTTTTTTGTTTAATAACGCCCTCAATAGCATCGGTGACCACTGGTTCTTCACTGAACCAGTGGCAAGAACTGGTTCACGGTTGAACCAACAATGTTCATTGCTGGTTTCAACCCACCAGATGTAGAAGAAACATGTAAACACAAAATTCCAGATCCAAGGAAGATGAAACAATTGCAATCCTAAAACCGTAAAGGTAGTTTTTCCATAACACAACACATCCCTTATTTGCGTTTTCATTCACAAACATCACAAAGAAAAACACTAAAACACAACAAAACAACCCTAGTGCCTTCTCAGTTCAGCAATCTATTTTGTGACATTGCCATGTCTTTTAATGCGCAAAACTAGTATACATGACCAAAAGTAGTAGCACTATTGTTGTTTAATTCTGGGTTTCTATGTTTCTTATTTCCAGAAATGGCGAACAATGTTGTTTTCTAGAAAACAAAACTCATACAGAAATCGAAATTGCAAGCAAAGCCCACAAACAATTGATTTTCTAGATACTCACACAACAAAACTAGTACACAAGCAAATCCAAAGCATCAAAGCAGAAAACAGCCAAAGAACAAACAACAAAGAGCATACGCGAAGGCATGAAGCATAAACTAGATTTTCTTTTTGGGTTCCTTCAAGAATCAAATCTGATCTGTTTTTTCAATCCTAAATTTGGATCAATAACAATCAAACAAATTTAGCCAAATCATAAAATTAAAAATTGCTCTGATACCACTATTGAGAAATAGGGTCGAGATCTGATCCAGACCGCAGCGGAATACTTAGAAATTTTTTTCATAATCTTTGATTTCCCAAAAACCAAAATCTCTTTAATTCTATAAAATAATTAACACATAATCATAATAAAGCGTGAATATAAATTCTTAACTTATTCTAAGCTTGATCATAATCTTATCGTATCCCTCGAATTATTTCTGAAATAGATCTATCCGGCTTCTAACGGTATCTACAAAAAGTGTTGAGAGAACTCTATAACTCTTAGAGAGAGGGTTAAGCAAAAAGTGTTAGCTTTATAGAACTTAAGCCTATTTATAATAAGTTTTAGATGTTTTAGAAATTTAATTGAAATTGAATTATAATTTTAATTAAACTTTGATTAGAATTACAAATAATTCCAATTAAATATCAATTATACTCAAATAAGATTCAATATCTCATATTGATCCTTATTTATTAAATATCTCATATTTAATCATAAAGTTTCTCAAACTTTACAATCAAAGTCCAACTTGATTAAATTAACTTTGCTTTCTTCAAACTATTCTATATGTGAGACCCATTATGTTGGCAATGATTACAAATTATAATTATAATTCATAATTAAAATTAGATAAATTAAAACTTCTTTTAACTTATCTTTAATTCTTCAATTAAATAATTTATAATTATAGATCAAGATTGTCTTCTAGCAACACGTCATGTCCACCAAAATATTTAGAAATGTCAAAATAGTTTTAATTAACCTTTCCGTGCATCATTTTTTCTTCATATAATTCAATCATTTCATCATAGAATGTTCCGATTAGACCTAGAGTATAGAATTAATGTCTACTCTATTTTGACTCCAATCATATTGGGTTTTTGCTATTAGATATCTGTTCAATTAATAACATTTGTAAATTATTTACAAAGCGTCATTCCAACTTGGTCAAGGATTTCTCGAATCAATACTAATCGGGAACAACAAAACAGTCTCCCTAATTACTTTAGAGTAATGAATCATATCTTGATCACTTAACTACCTGTATATAGTTCATGCTATATCCAATGATTACCGATTAAACGACTTATGATTAAATAGATCATAAGTAGTATCAAAACATAGCAATCCCTATACAAGATAACTTTAGTGACTTTAAATCAAAAGATGACTTGTACAATTATCACAATGAGAATTCTATAGACATACAAGTAATATTCTAAATGAATTTCTCATGTCGGGTCTATTCAGTAAATTTGTTATCTAATAAGCACCAACACATTTGTTTAAGTGTCTTTATACTTTAGCTTATGAGATCGACTATTTCTTTCATAAGGAAAAATATAACATCATCATCATAATCATCACACTCAGTCCGAAGTCCCGTAATAAAGCGGGGTCTAAAGAGGTATGATAGTATACAACCTTACTTCTATATAATAGAGAGGCTGTTTGGTAGACCCACATGCAAATGAAACAATATAAGAGCGATGCAATATATATATATGTTAAAATTGGACATTAATAAAATACAAAAATATTAGCACACGTTAGTAGTAAAGAAATTAATTAATCATGATTAATTGTTTATTTTAATGATACATATGACAATTTAATTAAAACAATCATAACACTAATAAAAATAATGAAGAATAAAGTTAATAAATAATTATTCAATCAAATAATTATGTCTTCTGTCCACTCGTAATGTTTCACTTAGAAAATTTAGTATTTCATTTCTTTGAATTAATGAAGAAGAATTATTCATAAGATATCTTCTTTTTCTAACGTGAGGGGGAGCCCTTAACACTTATCATTTGTCGCAGGCGAATAGATAACCTAAATAAATTAATTGCTCTTTTACTAATATATTTCAATCTCTCAAATGCAAATTAAGAACTCCTTTTTGCGCCACCCAGTGCACTAGCGACTCATGTGATACTCACACATGTATAAATAAATGTAATAAAATTCTCTGAAACATTTTCCAAGACTCCTTCTGGGACCCAATATCCTTCCTATAATTTATATGCACTCTATTTATATTAAAAACATCTAAATATGATTATTAGAGACACAAACTAGTTATTATGATACCTAGTAATAATGAAACTAGTCGCACAATATGTGACTTGAGCTAATCAATATCAGACACTGGTCGTGTATCGTACGATTCTTGCATAAACTCACAGTATAAAAGAATTTGTTTCTTCCAAAAATATCAATTGAACAATATGTCACTCTAGTTTAGCAATGTATGTACAAAATATCCAAACCACTTTAAAATCTTAACATAGGTCGACTTAACTCAAACAAGTTTTTAAAAGTTTTTATAATTCTTCCAAAGATCACACTGCAATCATTTCATAAAAATTTGATCCAAAACTATTTTAAAACTTTCCTAAAAGTATTTTGCAGTATCAAGATGATTTTCTTTAAAATTAAAATAAAATTTATCTTGATTATAAAAAAGATATATGAATCATGCATATAATAAAATGATCATACAATGTTTGAACCCCTAGACTATCAAATTATCAAAATAAGTTTACAAGAAAGATTACAACAATTTCCTAAACGTGAAAGTCTCTAATCTGTGTTGTTCTTGGTGCACTTGATCTAAATTGCTTTGAAGCTATCTTGAATTATATCTTTTTCCCCATTTTACTCATTTTATTTATCTTTTTATTGATTAATCATTCAATTGGCTTTTTACTTATTTTTCTCTTCCATCAAACTTGTTCTTTCACATATTGTTTGATCTCATTAGGATACTAAAAATCAAATTCATTAATAGCAATATATTTTGCTATCATCAAAATCATAAGTTCATGTTTCACTTGATCCAACACTAATAATTAACAATAAGGTACAAATTTTTAGAATAATTAAGACAATAGAAGTAGTTTATAAGTATATAAACAATAAAGAATAATTTAGGAAAAATTGAAGTATTTTATTTCACTAAAAAATACAAATACTTGTTAAAATATTATTAAAAATAAAAAGAAAATAATCTTATTTTTATTAATATCTTTAATTATTACTATAGTCAAATATCTTTATTTTATTTGTCAATATATATAAGTAGGTATCAAATAATTTAAATTACTGTCATTATTATTAATTTTCTTTAGAAATTAAAGAATTTTACTCCCAAGAAAGATAGGTATAAGTACCTTACAAAATTTTAATACCATGTGTCCTAACATACCCATTAGGTTATCTAATAGAGTTACAAAAGTTTGTACATTTACCTAAGGTAACAAGTGGATAGATGTCCTCTTTATAATCTGCACGGGAGTTTAGCTCTCTCTTTTTACTTCCATCAACCCCTTTGGTGTAACTTTTTTGTTTGTAACTATACACTCCAATCGTGAATGATCTGAAATTGAGTTTATGAAAATAGAATCCTCCATTCCTCTTCCATGAAGTTTTCCGGCTTAGTGTCGAGAAGTTCCCTATCTTTACTGTAGCTGTTTCTTCCATCCAGCATCTTCAATTGTAAAGTTTATATAATCCTCCATTTTTCATCTTAGTATCTGGGGATTTTGAGCTTTGCTAAATTGTGTAACTTGCTTTATTATAGGGGTACATGGCATGAATACTGGATTGATTTATTAATTAAGAGTTATTTAACAGCACATCTCTCAGGAACCTTTGCCTAAGTAAGCATTGTCTTTGAATGGTCCTATGTTTGAAGCTCGTACATTTTGTATATTGCCTGAGAATTAGGGTCTTTGTGCTTGTTCTTTTCAAAGTAATGTACCTTTTACTGCATATGCAACATTTTTCAATAGCGATGCTAACTATCCTTTATTGTTGAACTGTAGTCTAATATGGGGAAGACATATTATGCTTTAACATTTACTTAAGAGACATCTCGACAAGCTTACTATAAAACTCATGCATGCTTCAAGGAATCACTTTAGTCAACATATCAACACTATTCATGTCCATATGAATCTTTTGCAACATTAATTGTTGCTTCTCAATCACAGGCTTCAACCGATGATATCTGACATCTATATGCATTATGCGGGAATGAAATATAGTATTTTTATTCAAGTCAATAGATCGGAGACTTCTACTATTTAAATTAGTACTTAACTCCCTGTATGTGTATTAGGATTCACATTTTTTCCTTACTAAGGGGCTTGTAATGACTTTACAAAGATTGAAGAGGAGATTTATTTATATAAATTGAAGAATCCAATAGGAAATTCAAAGTTAAGGTGAGTTGGAGGATGTATGCAAACAAAAAGAGATTGGGGGCCTTGGAGTGCTTTCTATTAGTTTGAGCAATCAGGTATTCATGGAAAAAGAATATGGAGGATAGTAATGCATAAGGAATCACTGAGAGTAAGTGTCACATCCCATCACCGATGGGAAGGGTAAAATGATAATTTGGAATGGGATATGAGTGTGAAAACGTATCTCGGCATGGTCATGCCTAATATGGCCTCCATATATGCATAAACTGTAAT
>JAOTIZ010006666.1:0-11174 GCA_027123425.1 Erythroxylum panamense | reverse complement strand
CTACTTTTTTTTACTGTATTAAAATAAATTTCAGGGAAACATTAAAATGGAGATGCAAGACCCTGTACCTCTAGCATGCAAAGTAAGCACTCTACCATTTGAGCTACATCCCCACATGGGATAATGGCCTTGCCAATTTTATTTCATAGAAGCTAGTGGAGTAGTGAAAATTTACAGACAAAAGCCTCAAATTTCACCTTCAAATAGTGAAAACCTTTAGAGTTCGTACTTCTTGATCTGACATTGCTTTCTGACGAAGATAATGGATTTCCAAGTGGTGATCTTTGCAGGTGGCAATTCGAAGAAACTTGTTCCTCTCGTCTCTAAGGTTGTTTCTCTTTCCACCATGAAAACCCTAAACCACTAGTCTCCATTTTCTTTCATTGCCACGTCTGTTCTTTCACGAAGGCTCTTCTTCCTCAAAACCCTCAATTTGGGTCCCTCGTTATCTTTTTTTAATAATTTAAATATTGTTTCTTTTTTTATTCTGAAAAAGTGCAGGAGGTGCCCAAAGCATTACTTCCCGTAGCTAACCGTCCTGTTCTCTCCTACGTTTTGGAGCAGCTGGAGTTTAGTAACCTTAAGAACCTTATTGTGGTAAGCTCTTGTTTAAATCTGTTATTTTTCTTTTTGTGGTCTCTAGTATTGGGGTTTAGGGTTTTGGTTCCTTCTTTTAATTGGGTACCTTTTCTTGAAGATAGGTGGTTGAAGGACAAGATGCAGCTCTTGGAGTTGGTGCTTGGATATCAGGGGCTTATGTTGATCGTCTACATGTAGAGGTAATGTCTTGCCTCTGATTTTCTTGTAATCCACCATTTGCTTGCTTTGTAATTGCTAAATTTTGGTCATTGATTTTATGAAATATAGTCCTCTCGACAGTATGTTGGAGCTACCAACTTGGGATAATGGGAAAGCGGAAATAACTGAAACGTAATAGTTGCAGATTGTTTCCATTAGTGCATTTCAATCATAAAAGAACGTGGCAATGAAATAATGAAAAATTATGCTCAAAAGGATAGGACTTCCTGGATCAGTTGTTCTTGTGTCCCGGATATTGGCATTGTAGGTTAAATTTTAAATTTGCTGCTCTCCTTTGTAGAACTACTTTAATTCTTTTGTCAACAATGCCACTACTTGGTTGATCTTCTCATTGTGGCTGAGGAGTCCGTTAAAATTTTTTAATCGTTGTGCTCCTTTATAATTTTAGACGCAGTTGTGCATTGTTTATATTCATAAATTTTCAAGCGTAACAAGAATACGGCGTTGGTGATGGAAGAATAATGAACTGCTATTTGTCTTTTTCTAGTTAAATGTGGGCAAAAGGACATGAATACCAGGACTAATTGGTTTTGGGTGTGACATGCTTGTGAAATTCTAAATTTGCTGTTGTTCTGTGTTGAGCAACTTTAATTAATTTGTATCATCAATACCATTTGTCAATGCTCTTCTCATTGTTCTCAAGAATGAGGTCCAAGTTTCAATATTTTAATCATAGTGCATTTGTATGTTTGAAACCTTGGACCGTGCTCGTTCATAGAATCAGAACTAGGACTATCATATAAAATTCTTCTTTATTGATACCATTCTCAATCCTAGGTAGTTTATAGATTCTTGACCTAAACTTTGAAGTTATATATTCATACTATAGGTTGCTGCTGTGCCAGAGGATGTTGGAACTGCTGGTGCTCTTCGGGCCATTTCACATCACTTGACTGCTAATGACATCTTGGTTGGTATTTAGATTTGACTACATTTTCTGCCTAGGTTTTACCTATTTACAACCATTGGCACTTCATCTTCCTGCAGGTTGTGAGTGGTGATCTTGTTTCTGATGTTCCTCCTGGTGCACTAGCTGCTACTCATAGACGGCATGATGCTGTGGTGACTACAATGCTTTGCTCTGCTCCTGTTAGTGGACCTGTAGACTCAGGATCCTCTGCTGGCAAAGAAAAAGCCAAGAAACCAAGACGATATGATATCATTGGCTTGGACCCATCTAAGCAGTTTTTGTTGTACATAGCAACAGGTCAGACAATATAGTTGTAAGTTATTCTTGGTTTTACTGTGTCAGTTCATTAGGCAATGACTTTTTAACCATTTTCAGGAGCAGAAGTCGAAAAAGATATTCGAATTCAGAAGAGTATTTTACGTGCCGTTGGCCAGGTAATGGAAGACCATTTTGTCAACTTCTGATGTTTTCTAAAAACTGATTTGAGTAATGGAAATATGATGAGCCATAATCATGACATGTTAATAGCATTGTGATTTTTTTCAAGATACTTTATTTTTATCTTTTATTTGGCTATTGTTTTACCTATGCATGGATAAAATGTTCGTTTTATGCTTCTCAATTTTCATGTTGTGAAATGTCTCAAATTAGACCCTTAGGTTCTCAACAAAAATTCTGATCACCTGCCTATTTGCACTTGTGTTGAAATTGAAGTACTATTCTAACATAACATGTCTGTTGAGAAATTTTCTTTTTCTTACCTTAGGTATTTCCTCTTTACTCCAGTAATATACTTCACCATTTTCTTTATTGAGACAAAATATAAATTAATTAATATTTTGAAAGTATATAACTTCGTGTTGGTATTGGGAACAAATTTGAAGAATTTTGTTCTTTTTATAATATTTTTTACATCCTTTATTAGATGGAGATACGAGCTGATCTTATGGATGCCCATATGTATGCGTTCAAGAGGTTAGAGTACCCTCTCTTCCCAATATGTTGATATGCAAGTGCTCATTTAGATTTTTTGCATTTGTAATTTGACCTCGCCTCCAAGTTGTAATTCACATGAGTCGCCCTTAATCTTCTCACCATGTTTCTTTCAGGTCCGTTCTGCTAGAAGTACTCAACGAAAAGGAGAAGTTTCAAAGTCTAAAGCATGATTTACTGCCTTATCTTATACGGAGCCAGTTGGTGAGGCCAATTAAGATGATTTGTGTTCTTTTATGAGTATAGTGTTATGCTAAAGCCAACCTAGTAAAACTCTGGCTTATGAATTGTAGAGATCAGAGCTATCCTTGAGTGTTATGCCACAAGCTGAAGAACATGGGAATGAGAAGGTTAATTTGCGGAATAACCATGCGGTGATATCTCAAATCATGGCTCATGGATCGGCTCCAAGCTTTCACGAACTTTTTGCATTGAATCACAATGGTTCTGTATCTGTTCGAAGAACCCATAAATGCTGTGCTTATATTGCCAGCAACAGCAAATACTGTGCACGCTTGGAATCTATTCAGTCATTCTGTGACATAAATCGAGATGTAAGTCAATACGTTTGAGTATTCACTTTCGCTATTTTACAGCCATGTTTGGCATGTATTGTTTCAGTTGGAAATGTTTAAAAATGCAGGTCATAGGTGAGGCTAATCATTTGTCAGGGTATTCTTTCTCTGCTCATAACAATGTAATTCATCCCTCAGCGCAGCTTGGATCAAAAACTACCGTGAGTCTTATACTTCACAAGATGAACTTGTTTATAAAATCACTAAATCTAGGTTTACCAACATCAAACAACATCTTTGATGCATAAAACTGTTGATACAATTGGCATTGGAAAATTGGAATCATTTTATGATCCCCAACCTCCAGATACATATCTCTCAGAGTAAGTTTATGGTGCAGGTAGGACCTCATTGTATGCTTGGGGAAGGCTCACACATGGGTGACAAGTGTAGTGTAAAGCGATCTGTTATTGGCCCACACTGCCGGATAGGTTCGAATGTCAAGGTAGGGTTCTTTGTTATGATGAAGGCCATGAGGAAACTCATGATTCTATCATTTAAAAATAATCGTAACTCCCTTGGCCACAGTCGGCTTTGTGAACTTTGAAATGATTGATCTTTCTTATTTGTAACTGCAGATTGTTAATTCAGTTGTGATGAATCACGTTACCATCGGAGATGGTTGTTCAATCCAAGGTTCTGTGATCTGCAGTAATGTACAGCTCCAAGAGCGTGTTGTATTAAGAGATTGCCAGGTAAGTTTTCTTGTGCTCTCTCATCCTCTCCCAACATCACTGCACTCATACTGCAGCAGCAGATATTTACATTTTGTTTTGTATCGGCTTGCTCAGGTAGGAGCAGGCTTTGTGGTCACAGCTGGTGGTGAATATAAGGGAGAGTCTTTGGCTAGAAAATGAAGTTTAAGTAAATATGGCGAGGAGTTTTTAGCTGTCTGTCTGCTACACCCCAGATTTTGAGTAACATTTTTGGTAAATGGCAGCGATTGAGTTAATATTCTATACCTTTGGAAAGGATTAGGAGGCATAGTCCGTGTGTTTTTGTCAGTTTGTGTATGGATTGCCAGTTACAGAGTGTTTATTTTTCTTGACACTTTTCCTTTCTGTTTTTGTAGCTGTACTGCAGATGTTGAATTGAATCGTCCAAAGCCTGATTTTGTTCTGCATTGACAAAATGTTCAATATTTTAGTAGTTGATAAATGAGAAGCATTTTTTACGATCCTTAATTAGTTTTCCTTGTCTCGACCTCTAAAGTTTAGGTTTGCCTCGAGTAGGAAATGAATGCATTGAAGTTGAACGAATGTATACTTCTTCTTCTTTTTTGTTACAAGGAAAGGAAAACACGAAAATCAAAAAGCAAACATCAGTCTCTGAAATACAACGCGCCAGCTGTATCACTCCCGAGCAACTCCCTGAGGCCTTTCAAACCGGAGTTAATAGAATGTCAAGAGGCTCTCTAAAGGGAAATGTTCTTCAGGCATGCATAAATTAATTAAGCGAATTCAAGATAAGTCGTGAGAATAAAATCAAAAGTGATATGTAAATAAAGGTTTTTGCAGAATTTGAACTTTGACTAATCAAAAGTGATCAAGGGAGGAGTTAGGAGCTGTTTTTATAAGCATATGTTGTGTTCAGAGGCCCATATTTGTTTAGGAACGTTTTACGTTTGAAGCTTTGTTGCCGCCATGCCAGGGTCACCACTCCCTGTAACTCTGCCCTATCTATCACTCGTTTAATGGCTTTCTAAACTTGGAACTCTTATCGATCTATTTCCTAATCATCTCTATAATTTAAGTACCCTTCAACAGAAAACTTGTTTCTGGCTAAACAGGGCCATCGTTAATCACATATAATATGGCCAATAGCTAATTGGTTATGTCCAGAAAGCAAGCTCTCATGGTCACTATCCATTAATTGTTTGTGAATAATATGGCAAAAGATAAATCAATTCTAAGTACGTGATTGCTTGCGTACTTGTGAGGTAGGCCAGTGCATAATCCGTCGTTTTTGGTTGCAGCTATGGAACGCCGGAACTGGACGGAGGCAAGTGATGGATCATGTTTTTGTTAACCTTGTTTTATTGTCATTGTCCTTATGTTTTGTTTCATTCAACACTAACACCTCCTCTAATCGTTATAAGTTTTGTGACAGGCAGGTACTTCCCGATCAAATTTTCTAAGAAAACGTAGCTTAGCTATACCACCTATTAATTAACTTAACTGCATGTGTATGGCGATTCTTTGAGCTTGTTTTGGTTAATATGCGTTGATGACCAAGGGGGATGTTAACCAAAACAAGGTTCAAGTTTTGTATCTCCCTGCATACATCTTATAATTTAAGGAAGGTTCTGAAATGTGGCATTTGGTATGGTGATTACAGAATGGTGCATGGATATCAGTTCCTCAGTTTGGAGGGTGGGATTCCAAGTCTAATGACGATACTAATTATTCTGTGCTGTTCTCGCAAGCTCGTGCCAAAAGGAAAGAGCACAAGTATGATCCTAGGCATGCCAGCCTTGGCAACGAAAGAGAGATTATGAATGCAACCAACTACAATCATCATCGTCGTCATCATCGTCACCATCAAGAAGATTCTGTTACAGTAAGTCTCCAGCTTCCCTCTCTTTTCTTGCCCATCTTGGTTTTCGTTGCACTGTTCATATACGTAGTTGTGACAATCCAAACCTGTGCTTTATGACTCAATATATACCTGTAGTGGTCCACATCCCCTTGGTCATCGCATGTGGATTATTACAGGGATTGAGCAATATTGTAAACTGGCTTTTAAGTTTAAGGGAAAAAAGAGAGAGAGAGAGGTAGAGGAAGGATAATTAGTTATACATGTTTCTTGCCGTATTGCAGCCCAGAAGGACGCTCTTGACCTACATCAATTGCTGCATTAGACCCTCGTGGTGATTTTCTCATGAGATGCCAGAACTCAAGCCAACTGTTTACCAGGTTATGTACTGTATATATGTTGCATGTATTCAATCACTAGAGAGAGGGGTACACAAATTCTCTCTCCACGTGTTCTACTTTCTATTTTCCTCAATTGTCTTGCATTTTCTAAGACACAATGCAGAAACTAAGATAATGCAGAAATGTAATTATTTTGCTATCCTTTTCTGGTTGAGTAAGCTGACAGAAACTTTAGAGAAATATTAATTGTTTGCCCGTGTTTGACAATCAATTGATTGCATTAGCTATTAACTGTTCTATCAATGGTTAGTTGTCAGCGAATTATATAAGTTGATTTAACCAGCGATAACATCAATTGTTTATTTAAAGATATTTAGTAAAATTAGTTGTTTAATATTAGTTGTTTACGAGTAAAGTGATTTATGAAGGCATGACATTAAAAAAATGATTTATAAGAATATGAGTATTATATCTTAATTTTTCTTTGACTATTCTCATAAGAATTTAGATTTTAGATGTTTAATTTCACAAAAATTAACTTTATAATTCTAATAAAAAACGTAGAACATATAACAATAATAATAATAATATTGTTATTGTTATTATTATTATTATTACTATTATTACTACTCATACTTTCTTTCTCCGTATTAATCAAGTTGAAATTCATTTTTTTGGTATATTAACGTATTCATCACTAACCTATAATGCTTATTTTTCCTATACTTTATTTAACTAATAACTTATTGCTAAGTTGAATTTCTAAACACTGAAGTATGTTTTCTAATTATTTAACTATAATGGGGAAGAGTAGAGAAATGTTTAAATAAAATCATTGAAGTTTAGGGTATTAGTGTTTGTTGAAGGGAAAGTAATAATAAAATGACAGCTAGAGTATTTTGTAATAACTTTTCGACACAATCATCTTTTCGTTCCTTAATTTCTCAGTCGTTGGAGCAAAACGCTCCTTATAAGAGCATTTTCAAAAGCAACGGATTGGATTCAATCTACTCATCTAATCAACTAATTACCAAACGTGATTATCAACAGTTTGACATGATCAAACAACCAAATATCTCTCATTTCACCACAAAATAACTGATTAGCCAGTTACCAAATAAGATCTTTATCTGCAATAAAGAAAAATAACAAAAGCTAAATGAATAAAAATAATATTGTATTGGTGAATCTTTGTAAAATGTTTGATTTAAAGATAAGTAAAGTATATCTTTTGGTCTTCTAAACTTTTCAATATAAGAAGATATCAAATATACGTGTGTGGGGGTAGCCTAGCAGTAGAAAGGCGAAGAGGATTGTGTGAAGGTTGTGAGTTCAAGCCTTTAAAAGAGCAGCCTTTATAAATGAGATTTTCTTCTCGCTCTGTCGAGATTTTCTTCCTCTTGTTTTGAGATAACAAGTGTTTTCCTTCATATCCAGCCCTCAACCTCGATACACCGTTTCCTTTGCTTTAACCTAGTCACTACTTCATATTATGGCTACGGAATCTGACGAGAATAAACTGGTGCATGACATATATCATCGCCTGAATGTTGAAGAAGACGAAGGCATACTGGAATACGATGATGACCCAACAAACATAGAACGGGGCCACACAGGAATGTAATGGCAATATTGTGTAGTTGGGCGATTGTTAACGGAGAAGACGATCAACTTCCCAATTTTTCAACAGGTTATAGCAAGTATCTGGCGTCCAGTTAAAGGGATGCTGATTAAAGAACTTGGGAATAATGTCTACATTTTCCAGTTCTTCCATCAACTGGATGTGGAACGCGTGATGCGGGATGGCCCATGGAACTATCAACAACTTCCACTGCTGTTACATCAGTTACAACCTAATGAGAACCCTAGACAAGTTGAGCTGATAAGATTAGCACTATGGGTTCAAGTCCATTATATACCTAATGGCTTTATGTCTGAACGCCTCGCCACGGATGCGGGCAACTATATTGGAGTTTTTCTGGAATCAGATCCACGGAACTTCACGCATTTTTGGCGTGACTTCATGAGGATCAGGGTGTCAATCGATATTCGCAATCCCATCAAACGAAAACTTTTCGTGCAGCGCCCACAAGGGGAAAAATTCTGTTTAGATTTTAAATATGAAAGACTGAATACGTTTTGCTATTTTTGTGGCATTGTTGGTCACACTGATCGCTTTTGTCACCTTTTGTATGAACACCCACAGATCCCTCGAGAGAAATTTGCTTATGGACCATGGCTGAAAGTGGAACCTAGGAAGCCAAACCAGGTTGGAGCACGATGGCTAAAATCAGAATATGCGATGACAATGGATCCTCAAACTAGTTCCACGGCGGCACCGGGGCCCTCTGGACAAAATCCGGTGATAACTACTGACGGAGGAGAGCATATCAGAGCGGCCGATAATCAGGGGATTCGCACCCTCTATGCCAATCAGATCCCTCGTGAATCACGGCCCCATAATGAAACAATCCAGCCAGTGCATGCGGATTTGCCAAATCCTGCAGATGGTGCAATCTTTCCATGTAGAGCAACAGACACAATCACGCTAGTTGATCCTAAGCGCAGACGCGTTCAAGACACAATGGTGGCTACTCCTATTGATATGGAGGAGGAATTTATCCCAAGTACTCTAGAGCATGGGCCAAAAAACTTGAGTTTGGTGGGCTTTGTTTCCGAAGCCCACTGCAATCCATGAGTACTTTAAGTTGGAACTGCCGGGGGCTTGGGAACCCCCGTACAGTCCGAGCTTTACTGGATTTAGTGTCCGAAAAGAAACCCAATTTTATTTTTCTCATAGAAACAAAAATAACCAAAAACAAAATATTACCATTTCAACGAAGGGTGGGCTTTCAAGGAATGTTTACGGTGGATCCAATTGGTACCAGAGGAGGCTTAGCTCTATTGTGGAGGGAGAAGGATATGGCCCAATTGATTAGTTATTCTTCGAATCATATTGATATCATGGTTAGTGTTGACGGTCTTCAACGATGGCGTTTAACTGGCTTCTATGGTTTTCCCGAACGTCATAACAGGCGGAAGGGCTGGGATTTATTGCGACACATTCAACCTAAATCAGACCTGCCATGGTGTGTTATCGGGGATTTTAACGATATCATGTTCCCATCAAAAAAGCAGGGCACTACTACTCATCCTCGCTCACTAATGGAGGGTTTCAGACGGGCGCTGTTAGACTGCCATTTGTATGATTTGGGGGCTGAAGGTTCACTGTTTACCTGGGAAAATCGGAGGCACGAGTCGGCAATGGTGAGAGAGCGGTTGGATAGGGCAGTTGGCACGATGGCTTGGTCTTCTTTGTTCTCCATGGCACGAGTATCGATTCTTCAGACCGACTCCTCAGACCACTTACCCATATTTCTTTCGCTGGGGGTTAGCGTCAGAAAATTTGTACAACGCCGCTTTCGATTTGAGAACGCTTGGACTATAGAAGACGAGTGTAGACAGCGAATTAGTAAGGGATGGTCACAAAGCTCCTTGGCTTCTCTCCAAGATAAGCTTCATCTCTATTCTCAAGACCTACAGATTTGGGCGAAATCGCAGAAACACGAGTTCCACCGTAAGCTCCATAAAATTAAACAGCAGATGGCCAATTTGCGTAGCCAATCGATGGTCAATATGGAGTTATTAGGTGCAGCCGAAAAACAATATAGTGAGCTGCTCCTACAATAGGAAATGTACTGGAAACAGAGGTCTAAACAACACTGGCTAGCAGAGGGGGATTTAAACACGAAATTCTTTCATCTTACGGCTTCTCAAAAACATCGGAAAAACTTCATCTCAAAGCTTTAAAACTCGAGTGGAGAATGGATCGATTGGGATTTCGGATTACCTAGTATGCTTCTGGATTATTTTCAAAAACTTTTCACCTCTTCGTGTGGAGATACAAGCATGATTTTACGCAATGTGGAATGCAAGGTGACCCATCTGCAAATTGATTTATTAATGGCCCCATATACTGAAGAGGAAGTCCGTCAAGCCTTGTTTTCAATGCATCCTGATAAGTCACCTGGGCCAGACGGTTTTAATCCAGGTTTCTTTCAGACATATTGGGATTTAGTGGGGAAAGATGTGAGTTGTGCATGCCTTCGAACCCTACATAGAGATGCTCCTATGCCTGGGCGGAATAAAACCAACATTATCCTTATACCGAAGAAAAAAGCACCAGAGACTATTGGGGATTTACGGCCTATATCGTTGAGTAACGTCACTGATCGTATTTTCTGCAAGGTAATAGCCAACCGATTGAAGCAGGTGTTACCTCAAATTATTTCTGAGACTCAAAGTGCTTTTATTCCTACCCGACTAATAACTGACAATATTATTGTGGCGTATGAGTTATTCCACTCTATCAAAAGGAAAACTCAGGGTAAAGTGGGTTCATTGGCACTCAAGACGGACATGAGCAAGGCATATGATCGAATTGAGTGGGAGTACTTGCGGTAGATCATGTTGAAACTGGGATTTCATGAAATATGGGTCTCCAGGGTTATGGACATCGTAACATCGGTTTCTTATTTGTTTGTGCGTGGGAACGAAGAATACGGGCCTTTGATAGCTAATCAAGGATTGTGCCAACGTGACCCGCTGTCCCGTTATTTGTTTATTATCTGCGAGGAAGGATTATCCGCATCTTTGCAAAAATCACAGGCACAAGGTCACATTCATGGGACTGTCATTGCCAGAGGGGCTCCTCCAGTGTCTCATCTGTTCTTTGCAGATGCTATCTTTTTTACAAAAGCTACGGTGGATGAGGCGCTACACTTGAAAACTATTCTGCAACTTTATGAGAAAGCGTCAGGGCAACAGATCAACCTTCTCAAATCAGGTATATCCTTTACTCCTAATACTACATCTACAATGAAGGACTCGATCTGCCAAGCATTGGGAGTTATGGAGACTGCCGGACTTACTACCTATCTGGGTATGCCATCTGTTATTGGAAGGGGCAAACGACAAGTTTTTCAGTATGTGGTAGAAAAG
>JAOTIZ010006589.1:0-11177 GCA_027123425.1 Erythroxylum panamense | reverse complement strand
TAGGCTTCTCCCACCTGTCCGCTAGTGGCACGGAGCTCCTTCAAGGACTTCCTCAAGAGTTTTACGACTACACAAGACCATTATATGGGAATGTGTAGTTCGTCATGAACTTGGACTTACCCAAACCATCTTGATGTGTTATGTGCTTATGACACGTGAACAAGTTGATGCATACATGTTTTTGTAATTTGCAAATGTGACTGCAAGATGAGAATTTGAGAATCAAGTATTTTGAGATGATGATGTCTATTATTTACATTTGAAATTACTATGGTTTTTAAAAATGTACGACGACAATGAGCTTTTGAAAATGGTTTGAGAAACAAGTATCTTATGGATTTCAACAAGAATTTTTCTATGACGATAAACATTTCAATGATTTTGCTTATTTCTTTGTTATAAGCTGTTACCCACGAGCTATAAGCTCACTCCCCTTCATTCCCATCCACTGGTGATGAGAAGTTCGGGTGAAAGAAAATGAAGATTTTTGTTGAGTATAAGTGTACCATCGTACTTTTGGATTTTGGGAATTTGTATTATATATGGCTTGAAAATGTCATTAATATGTTGTAAGCACGTATTTCATGATGTAAGTGACTCTGGGCTTGTATACAGAATTGAGATACAAATTTGTGTATGGTTATGATACATGAATGGAATAGAAAAGTGAATTATGGTATGTGTAATGAATTGATATCTGAACATGACGTGTATGAATACTGATGAGATAAGAATGATTGCTAAGAAGATTATATGACTTGAGGTTTGCATGAGGATGAATTTTCCTAAGGGGAAATCAAGATTGCTTGTATGAGATTGAGTATGATGAAAATGATGAAAAGAAAGAAAATTTTATACCGGTTTCGGATTGGATAGTCTTAAGGTTTCCAACGCAACGTTTCTTCAAAGTACACGTTTTTGGATGTCAGAAACTTGTTTCAGTTTGATTGAGCCCTTTGGTTCTCTTTGATCCCGAGCCTTCGATTTGGCCATTTCTTTCACTTTCGATCCGATTTGATTTCATGGATTCTGTATTTGAATTGTTTCCGCCCCTTTGTGTAAGTACAAGTCTACTCATGTTTTAGTGCATGTTTTGAATTTATGATTCCGAGGTTGGGTTCCAGTTTCAAAAATTGGGTCCCAACATCTGTGGTATCAAAGCAAGATGAGATATCAAGGAACCACGCTTTAGATGTTCAATGATCTTTTGTCACGAGTTGGGTTTCAGAAACGGGATCCAACAGCCTAGCTAACCTCTAGTAATGGAGTTAGTTCTGCATCGCTTACTCGCACTAGGGTAACCACTATATACTGATTATTATGAAGTTGGATCTGCATCACTTGCCCATAACGTTACTGACACTACATATAAATAAGTGGTTATAGAGTTTGTTCTGAATCGCTTACCTATAACAGTGCTAGCATAATATATACTCTATACGTACAGAGAGTGACTCACAATACATACTGATAGACACGACACCCCCTATTGTTAGTGACAGACGCCCCCCAGACACTACCATGCACGTTCGGACGTAGTCTGATCGGTATAATCATATGTATAAAAAGACCTAACAGTGTACCACAAGCTAAACAATAATTAATACACAGGTGCATCACATTTATGTAACAATTCAGCTCATGTTTAAATTCCATTGTCATGTCAATTCAGTGCATATGCAATTTCAATTCAATGCCATCTCAAAGCATATATATAAATCTCATGAATATTAGCTTTTAAATTCAAGTAGCAACACCATTGAACTTATTCATAAACATACTTTTCATGTATTTTTCTTTAACAAAATTAGTTTGAAGATACACTTACAATTTTATCCTAAACTTATGAAATTCTCAAAATTCAACCAATTGGACTTGTTTTTGATCTATTTCAATGTCATTTGACTTGAAAACCTATTTTGGGTATTTTCAATTTTGTTTTTCAGGGTTGGGTCCCCAAAATCCCTATTCAAGTGAAAATACTATTTATCTAGGTTTACTATTCATCCAAAAATACTATTCACCCAAAATAAAATCTATACACCAATAGAAGGGAATATTCGGAGTTTTACACTCGAGTAACTTGGACTATGGTTTTTTACATTTGTAAACACAAATGATCCTTCCATTATAGTGTTAATCATGGTTGGAGATGATTTTTCATTCAACACCTAAAAACGTAAGGCAATCATGAACATTAGCTTTTTTTTTAGTTTCAAAAAGTCATACAAAAAAGGCTTCTTTTCTTTAATAATCTCTTTAACATATTGCCTTTTGAGAGGGTTATAGAGCCCTCTAACATTCCAAATTAGAATTGTCATGGTTTTTTAAGGGGTGATCCCCTTTTTCGATTTTTTATCCTATCCTTCTAGTGGATTTTCTTGTACATGAAAATCCCTTATCACCTCGTATGTTTCAGTCATAAATTTAGCACATCCTTCCTCTGAATTTTATACCTTATTGGTATTAATATCATCATAAGGGGTAGGAACCATGAGTTCATATCATCATAAGGGATAGGACCCATGAGTTCTTCATATCCTCCAGTTTTGAAAGTTCTTCATATAACTATGCATTTTTTATTGAAGTTGTTAGGCTTCCGAGCGTAAGTGACTGGCATTTCCCTTCTTACTAATTCCCTTGTCTCTCCTTGTTTCAAAACAGGAATGTTATTAGGAAGTTCTGCATCCTTCTTAATTTCAATACACATTTTAGCAAAGTACATCCCCTCTTTACTTGTAGTTTGTGAGCCCATACATATTGGTTTACCTATGGAACTAGCTAGGAAGCTAATTCCCTTAATTGTCCAAAGTTCAAGGGGAACAATATGAAAATTTACCCATATGGGAATGTTATCATTGTTTCCTCTATCACAGTGTATGGTTTACCTCTGGAACTAGCTAGGAAGCTAATTCCCTCAGTTCTCCAAATTTTCAGGGGAGCGTTATGAAAATTTACCCATATGGGAATGCTATCATTGTCTGCTCTATCATGGTTTATACTTGGTTTCCATTTCTTCATAAACATGCTAAGAACCCGACTCTAGTATCTCATTTAAGCAGGTTTTAGAGTTGAATTTGGATAAAAATGACCCATCTTCTATGGGATAGTCCTTTTTAGACCCTTCTTACTCCATCACTAGTAGGACAAGTGAGATTCAATATCAATATGACAAGAGCAAGAGCCATTCTATCATGGCAAGTTTGAACCAAGAAAATAAACATAAAGACATAAAGAATGATATAATTACCATGCTTTAAAAAATAAAGGATTAAGAGTGATAAGATCGTAGGATTTAATCACCACTAGAAATCTAAATAAGATCTTAATTTTTTTTAAAAGAACTTAAAATAAGAGTTGCTCTAAAAATATGAGGAGATTATCTCTAAGTTTTTTTAATTAATTAGTGAGAATCATAAACTCTCTGTTACATCAACAAGAAAGCTTCAATAACAACAACAACAACCCATTAGAAGTCTCACTGACTCACGTAGTTTGGGGAGATCTAGAAGTATGCAATCTTACCCCTAACTAATAGAGATGTTGTTTTCGATAGACCCATAAGAAAAAGACAAAAGACAAAAATAGTTTTTGAGAAGTATTTGTAAGAAAAATCAAAACTAAAATTAAAAGATAAAAATATATACAATAAAAAAGAATAAAGAATAATAATATATACAAATTAAAAAATAAAAATAAAAATAAAAATAAAGATAAAGATAAAGATAAAGGATAATAATAAATAATAATAAAATTAAAACTAAATATAAACAAATACGTTCAAATAAAAATATAAGAAAATAATAAAATAAATAATACAATAAAGATATAAAAGATAAAAATAAAAGATAAATAAAACTAAAAATAAAGAAAAATAAAATATAAATATTAAAAATAATAAAAGTAATAAAAATAAACATAAACATAAAGGATAATGATTAAAAAATAAGTAAAAATAAGAATATAAAAAATAATAACAAGGTAAAAATAAAAATAAAAGATAAAAAAGTAAATAAATACACAAACAAGAAATAAATAAAATAAACAAGTTATTGCAAGAAAACATTTAGGTTAGATAAGGAATTATTTAGGTTAAAATCTTAAAAAGAAATAGATACAAATAACTTTCAAAGGTAATTCAATCTCCATCTAAACAAAAGTTTAAAATTTAAAAACTAACAAAAACATAATTCCAATACCAGTCCAGCTTCTAAAGCCTATGAAAATTTTGTTTTAGAACAATGCGCATAAGTACAATGATGAGTCTAGCACTAGTTACAAGTTTAAATTTGTTCCTAGTTTGCATTTATTGCTACACTATGTAAACCTAGTGAAAGATTGACTTTAGTTTAGTTTTTATTCTAGTTTCGGTTATGTTATATAACCATTTTCAAAAGCTTGCTCCTTCGCTTAAATCAACATTATAGACTTAAATTTAGTCTCTTAAAGTAACAAAGATTCATTCCTTGTATAAAGATCTACCATTAGGTCATTAAGAGTTTTTTTCTCCTTCTTTGCTATGCTTTTTGTTAGTAATCTTCCAGCATTATATAATGGATCTCCATCGATGCTTTAGTTGAACTATTAGTAATCTATTCAAGCCTCTCTTCGTAGGTCCATTATTTTGAAGCTTTTATAGCTTAAGAAAATGTTTTATTCCCATCATCTAGAGGCAATTTAACTTGCTATCATCTTTGTCAGTTATATAAAATTCTCGCAGACTTGTTGATCAAAATTTTTGCTACTCCTTTTAAGTGTTTGCAAAAATTGATTGGTGATTTTAAAATTTTCTCAATTTTATTAAGTATTAATGTTAAATTCTATAAGATTGTTTTTGACATATGATTATATGAGATTGTTGTTATATATATGCATTGACCTTTATTGGTTTATAATCTACAACTAATCCATCAGTTTTACATTTTATGACATAATTAATTAAAGAAAATTTTATCTTATGCATGTTTGTTTAATTAACCAAAGTATAAGATAAAGTACATAGGATAAATATATTTTATAAATGAAATTATGATGAGAGCATAATTATGCAATTTATAATATACTTTCATATTATCCTTAAATTATTCTTAGTGACTGCCATATTAAATTGGACATTAATAGCATAGATTGAGTTTTGCATATATTTCTTCCTTGTAAAGAAATAGTCTTATAAACTAAAGTATAGAAATAATTAAACAAATACATGCCTGCTTATTAGAAAAGATCATTGAATTCACCTAATTATGAGGATCCTAAATGGATCTTTTTTGTATGACTGTAATTTTTTTCATTATGATAGTTATATAACTGAGTGCTAAACTTGATTTCTAAGGTACGTCAAAAGAATTAATATATTTTTAAACTACTTATGACCAATTTTAATCAAAATAGATTGGTAAATAATATTTAGATATAACATAAACTATATAAAGATTGTTGGGTTAGTTAATACAAGAATCACCAACCTAAAGTAATTCTTGGGAATATTCCTTGTTCTTAATTAGTAGTGATTTAAGAAATTCCTTAGTTAAAGTGAACTAATATTTGAAAAAAATATTATAAAATATATACTATAAATCAATTATTAATTAGCAAGAATGGATATGTTTGAATCTAAATTGAGTAGGCATTAATTCCATACTTTATTTCTAATTGGAATATTGGATGATAAAATGATAAAATGATATGTTATAATTATGTATGATAGGTTAAGTCAAACCACTTTGATGTTACTAATATTTTAGTGGTCATGATATGTTGCTAGACATTAATCTTTATCTATGACTATAAAGTATTTAATTGAAAAATTAAAGATAAATTAAAATTAGTTGTATTTAATCTAACTATAATTATGAATTATAATTATATTTTATAATCATTAATAACATATTGGGAACTTAATGACTCATATATTAAGATCACTTCTAATTTTGTAGGCATTAATTCCATACTCTATAGATGATAACATGATATGTTATAATTATGTATGATAGGTTAAGTCAAACCACTTTGATGTTACTAATATTTTAGTAGTCATGATATGTTGCTAGGCATTAATCTTTATCTATGACTATAAAGTACTTAACTGAAAAATTAAAGATAAATTAAAATTAGTTGTATTTAATCCAATTATAATTATATTTTATAGTCATTAATAACATATTGTGAACTTAATGAATCATATATAAAGAGCACTTCCAATTTTGTACAAGATCAACGTGGCTACTTGATAAACAAATTTATCTACATTTATAAAAAAGGCAAACATTAGATGCCCTAGTTATTGTCTATGTTAGAAGTGTAGAAATGCTTATGGTTAAAAAGAAGGTGAAAAGTAAATGATAGAACTTTATACTTTCCAATTCTCTATGGAGTTATAAAATGGCTAAATGCTAAGAAATATATGGATTGCTTATTTTAATAAAAAGTAAAAGATCTTGTTTGGTTTATACCAATAACTATAGGTTATCAACTACAACTAGAAAAATATAACATATAATAGCTCATGAATTTGCATGTTTAGAGTCCCATTGTTGGATGCACTTTATGGAGATGTCATTTAACCAAGAATATATGAATTATTTTGATACTATAGTGAATTTTTTTTTTTGGAGAAATGGAGCTTTAAATAAAAATTCATGCATGCACAAGAATAAAGTGAGTGTTGTCATTTTCTAGAAGTGGTTTTTGATCCTAGGTAATTTTTATTGCAACTTTAATAGACTATGGATTGACTGAAGAAATGATAGGCAATAGGGCTACTGAAGATAGATTAAGAGCGATAAATGACAACAAACTAAATATGATTTCAACCATTAATGATTTTCTGTGCTCCAATTTGTATGATATGCTTAACTCCTCATGAGTCACACCATTATTTCAAAACTTAGAGTAAGATTGTTTGATAAAATGTCACACTTATTGCTTTGTACTTAAGAGTTTTTCCTAACACAAATTGCTTAATGATTCTTACTTATAGTTTTATGCTCTACAACCAATTGGTTGGTTGTAGTTTAGTGATTTAATTATTTAAATGCATTCCTTATAATATACATATTTAAATGTACATGATAAAGTCCATGGAATAAATATAAATTGCAAATGAAATTAAGATGAGGTTATAATTATGAGATTCATATTCCATTTATGTATTATTCCTAAAATTTTTCTAGTTATTTTTCTATTAAGATTTGACATTAATAAAACATAAAAAGACTAAATCACATTATGTTTATCCTTATGAATGAAGTAGTCGACCTTATAGGCTGAAATATCTAGATACTTAAGCAAATGTATAGTTGCTTGTTAGAGAACAAGTTCACTACACTGACTCTATATGAGAATTCCTTTTGAACATTACATTTATGACTATAGAAATTCTCATTGTGATGATTGTATAAGTGATCCTTTCATTACGACCTATTCTCATCAAGGGCAGCTCAATTAGTAGTTATTAGATGTTGCGAAAATTAGTAGTTATATGATTAATATAGGATTCATATCCCTTAAATAATAATAGAGAATGTTCCCTTGCTCTTAATTAGTATTATTTCGAAAAATACTTGGCCAAGGTGGGATGACACTTTGTAAATAATTTTTAAACGAATTTATTTTAATTAATTACTAGTGATGGTGAACTAACATGATTGGAATCAAATAGTGTAGACATTATTTCCATACTCTATATTTAATCGGAACATTATATGATGAAATGATTGAATTATAAGAAAAATCATACATAAAAAGGTTATTAAAACCATTTAGATATTCCTATATATTTAGGTGGTCATGATGTATCGCTAGAATTCAATCTTGATCTATTGATATAAATTATTTAATTAAAAATTAAAGACAAATTAGAGGAGTTTAATTTATCTAATCCTAAATATGATTTAAAGTTATAATTTATGTCCATTACTAACATATTTGGGAACATAATGAGTCATAAAAAGAGAACATGTTTGAGAGAGAAAGGTGTTTCAATCAAGTTGGATGTAATCATAAAGTTTGAGAAACTTAATGATTAAATATAATATATTTAATAAATAAGGATCAATATGAGATCTTGGATCTTTTTGAAAAATGAATAAATTCCATTAATCATAGCAAAGTTATTCCAACATTACTAAATTTTTATGATACAACAAGATCTTGCATCATTTAACTAATCTAGCAAAAGAGACAAGATCGTATCTGATAGCGATCTAGAAGGGGGGTTGAATAGATCCTTAAAGCTTTTTATAAAATTCTACAATAAGAATCAGAAGTTAATTCACACAAAAACAATTTAAACAAATTTAAATGTAAAGAGTAGGGAAGAAGATCAAACACTATTTTTATAGAGGTTCGGTGCTAAGACCTACGTCCTCTACCTAAGCTCTCACTTAGGATTTTGTAAACCACTTTATTGTACACTTTTTAGTTGAGTGTGAACTTCTTACACAACCACTTGATTTCTGGCTTAAGCTACCTTTACAACCGATTTGTTTTCTGGCACAAATCCTACCTCACAAGTGACCTTTCACTAATCACTCAATTTGCAAGAGAAATGAGATGAAGATTAAAGAACAATGCTCAATACAATTGTGCAATAAGATAAGCGCAATAGTGAGCAAATTTGGAGCAATAAGAGAGTCTTTTGCTTATAGAACTTCAGTCCTTTTCTCCTTTAATCATCCACTCTTTATACTTAGGAGAAAATGAATGTTGGAGGCCATTCTAGCCGTTGTATGATTGTTATGACCGTTCCTTAACATCCTCCTTTCCATTTGTGATTAATTGACTTCGTCAGAATCAATTTGTTGTAGGCGTAAGTCGACTTGTCGTAATGTGTAAGTTGACTTGTCACAACGATTTTTGTAAAACTTTATCTCCGCTCTTCTATAAGTCGACTTATGCAGTGTAAGTCGATTTGTAACCTTCGATAAGTCGACTTATAGCCTATTAGTCGACTTGTGTAGTTCTCAAATTGTCGGATCTTGATGTATAAGTCAACTTATGATATACTAGTCGACTTGTGTTGTGCTCAACCTGACAGATCTTCATATATAAGTCGACTTATGATGTTCTAGTCGACTTATGTTGGCTTCAACGGTAATATTCAATCAAATCTACTATAATCTTCATTATTATTGTCTCTAACATGATGAAGATTATTTCCTTCTTGATTTCACCTTGATTTATGTCTTGCTAATTCAAGATTGATGTGGTCTTGATGTATTTGAATCCAAATCACCTGAAATAATTCCTTAACTAATTCTATATATTTTATTATTATCAAAACATAAAGGAATTTAATTTGTCAACCACTTTAATGCACGACTCAGTAACTATTGAAGTAAACCTTCCATAGAATTACAAATTAGGATGTGCGGTATGAAGACAAATGTAAAAAAGAAAAAAAGGGTCAACATTTTGTTTTCCCAAACTAATTAGAATAAAGAAAAATAATGCCATTCAAGGTAGGGAAATCAATACAACAACTAGAATAGGAAATATAATTATATTATTTAGAAAAGGAAAAAATAATATGTTGATTAAAATAATATACCATTTAGAATAAGAAAAATAATCTAACAAAAATAAGTTAACGGCAAATTTTTTATTAATTTAGATGACGATAATGGTCACGTCATATTAATTTTTTTCTAGCATTCATTTATTATGGCATATATGAAGCGTTAATTAAATATAATGAATTTATGGTAAATTAAATATTTATTTATTAAAGTTATAAATTTATATATTGTTACTTTACTGATTAATTATTACCTTTTTTAATTCACGACTCCGTAACTAATGAACAAAACCTTTCACAAGACTACGAATTAGGATGTAGGTTATGAATATAAAAGCAAAAATAAAAAAGAAGAGAGAGAGAATAAAACTGGTTCACATTTTGTCTTTCACAAATCATTTAGAATTAGGAAAAAAATTTGCCTTTCAAAATATAAGGAAATATATCAATTAAATTAGGAAATAAAAGATACTATGTACAGTAGGAAAAAATGATATGCCAATTAAAAACAAACAAGATCCCATTTATATAATTATATAACTATATAAATAATTAAATAAATATTACAAATATTTATTTAACAATTTTGATATATCGAAATCATAATAATTTCGTTAAAAATAATTTTATATAACTATATAATGAATAACAAAAATAAAATTACATATTTATTTATTTATAACAAAAATAGGCTGACGTAAATTTTTTTGATAATTTGAATAATGTTTAATTTTTTTTGATAATTTGGATGATGTGAAAAATCATGTCATGCGCATTAATATTTTGCTCGTGCTTATTTATCATAGCATATATAATAAATTTTAGTAAATTAAATAATTATTTATTAAATCTTAAAAAAATTATAAATTTATATGTTATTTTTTTTATAGAGTAATTAATACCTATTTTAGTTCGTAGATTTCCCGTAGCTTCAATTTTAGTACTTTATAGAAGTTTTACTTTAATTAAATATATAACCTCAACTTGACAAATTTTATGGTCCTAATGTATATCAATGAGCTAAATTAGTAATTTTGATATATTGATATGATAATAATTTTGTAAGAGAAAGAGCAATTACATAATTATATAATTATTATTTGTAGTACGAAAACAAAAAGACAAAAATTAGTTTACGTTTTATTAATTAAGAAAAATAATATAACATTCAAAATAGGGGAAAAAATATACTATTTAGATTAGGAAAAAGTAATATGTTAATTAAAACAAGAAAACAATATAGTATTTAGAATAGGATAAACAGTATCCCAATTAGAACAGGAAAGACAATATCCTAATTAAAATAGGATCTCTGTTACAGTTGTGTATATATATACACGCCAGTTACTCCTCTGCAATGCCACTCTTGGTTGTCAATATAGCTATGGTTTACAATAGGCAGACAAAGAGACCATACTTCCATAGTCCATGCGGCGTAATGAAAGCTGTGAAACCTCGAGTTTGCGTCTATTGGAGGGCTGGAAAGTGTAATCGCAATCCATGCAAATTTTTACACGCGGAGCCGGAGACGGAGTTTGCCAAGAGCACCACCGCCATCCGACGTGATGAAGTTGATGATGCGGAGCAAATTGTTTGTCACTATTGGGCTTTAGGAAGGTGCAGTCGCGGAAACAATTGTAAGTTCTTGCATTCTTGGTGT
>JAOTIZ010006506.1:0-11184 GCA_027123425.1 Erythroxylum panamense | reverse complement strand
ACTCAAATCAATTGTTATTATTTTATGATATTAAGATAACTCATATAAAGTGTTATAAATTTATTATTAAAGTAACTTATATAAAGTGTCATTATTTTACATCACTTTCGTAACATCTTAAAATAGTAACCTTTTATAATGTTTAGTAACACTTTAAAAAATTGTTATCAATGATAAATTATATATTATAAAATCATAATGTATTACTTATCAAATTAAGAATCATATCATTTTAATATATAATGTTACCGTAGATAGGTATTTTATAACTTATTATCAAAAGTGTTACTATCTAGTGTTATCGTATGTCATTTTTGTTGTAGTGAAACTATAGTAAATTACAAGGAGAGTTACAATGCTATCACGTTGTGAAGGGGAAAGTAAGAAGAGCAACCCATGAAAGTAACACCTTAATTAAATTCTCGTATAAAAGACATTAAACAAGTTAAAGTAGAGAAAAGTGTGCCCATATTTAAGGATGAATCACCTACTCCTCCTTTAGCTATACATCCTCCTTTTTTTAAAAGTGTTAAAGGATACTTGGAGATGGGAATGAGATGCTAATTTATATAATGTATTCAACAAATGTAAGGTAATTATTCCTTTTTATGTAATTAAACAAGTTCCTAAGTATGCTAACTTCTTGAAGGAACTTTATACGATGAAAAGAAGAAATAAGACAAAAGGGATTGAAAAGGTAAAGCTTGGAAAATGTTGTTCTAAGGTGGAAAAGGCAATTCTAGATCTAGGTGTATCCATAAGCATCGTTCCTTATTTTATTTATTCAACTCTTAACTTAGGATCATTATAAAAGACAGGGTGGTAATTGAATTAGCGAATTGGTCCAATAAATATTAGAAAGGCTTATTATAAGATGTTTTGGACATGTTAAAGACAAATTTATTTTTTTGCTGACTTTTATTTATTGGATTTGTAAAATGATAACCAATCAGCACCAATTTTGCTAAGAAGATAATTTTAAAAATGGGAAAAATAAAAGTTGATGTCCACAATGGTACTTTGACTATGTAATTCGGTAAGGATACTTTTCAATTTAACATATATGATACAATAAAATATCTTGATGGTGACTCTCTTATCTTTGCAATTGGTGTTTTGGATTCATTAGCATAAAATTGGTTTGAGATTAATAAGAAGGATGAGCTAAAGACAACTATGAGGGAAAGTCTTTCTAATGATAAAGAAACTAATATTTTCCCTAATTTTTGTTTGCTAGAGTGTATGGCAGCATTGGATAGTTTTGTGAAAGTAAAAGAAATGAAGATAATATATTATCTACAGTAAGGCATGCCTAGGCCTAGTGACCAACTCATTGTTTCAATAGTATACACACCAAAATTGGAGTTAAAAACATTGCCAAAACACCCAAAATATATGTTCCTAAGAGAGGGAGATAACTTACTAGTACTAATCTCAATTAAGATGACTTTTAAACAAAAAGAATGATTCTTAGAGGTTTTGAAAAATATAAAATGGCCATCAGATGGATGATAGCAGAAATTAAAGATATCAGTTGTTTTACTTGTATGCACAGGATCCTTTTAGAAGATAGAGCCAAACCCACAAGGCAACATTAGAGAAGATTAAAACCCTTGATGACAGGTACTAAAGAAAGAAATTTTTTAAGCCAGCTCATGTTGGGATAATCTATCCAATTTCAAATAGTGAGTAGGCTAGCCCTATACAAGTAGTTTTGAAAAAGATGGGAATTATGGTGACAACACCACTCAATATAGAAATTTAGTTCCTACTAGGGTCCAAAATGGATGTCAAGTTTTTATTAAATATAGGAAATTAAATTCATGACTCGAAAGACCATTTCCCTATCCCATATTAATCAAATGTTAGAAATATTAGTTGGTAAAACATTTTACAATTGTTAATGGTTTTTTAGGATACTTTCTTATCATAATTGCTCTTGAGGATTAGGATAAAAAAAGACTTTCACTTTTCCTTTTGGAACTTTCATGTATAGGTGAATGTACTAGTTACTTTCTAAACATATATGGGAAGCATATTCTCAAATTATATAAAGCAGAACATTGAGGTTTTTATGGAAAAATTTTATATTTATGGAGACTATTTTTATGAATGTTTACATAATTTGAGTTAGATTTTACAAAGATGTAAGGAAACTAACCTCGTTTTTAACTTTAAAAATTGTTATTTTATGGTAGAACAAGGTATAGTCTCAAGGCAACTTATTCATCTAGGGGATTAAAGTAGGTAAGGCCAAAATAGATGTTATTCAATCTTTTCCTTACCCCACTAGTGTGTGAGAATTTTGCTCATTTATCAACTATGTAAGTTTCTATTAAAGGTTTATGAAAAAATTTTCGTATTAGCATCATCATTGTACAAGTTACTCCAAAAAGAGGTTACTTTTTAAATCAATAATGATAGTAAAGAAGCCTTTGACAAGTTAAAAAATTTATTTGTTTTGGCCCCTATTATTTAATTACCAAAGTGGGAGTTGATGTTTAAACTCCTGTGTGATGCAAGCGACAAAGTTGTAAGAGTTGTTTTAGGAAAAACGAGTAGAGAAAATGCCTTATGATAATTACTATACGTCTATGACCTTAAATGATGCCTAGAAAAATTACTTAATAACTAAAAAAGAGTTATTAGCAGTAGTTTTTACTTTTGAAAAATTTCAATCCTACTTGTTAAGTAATGAAGTCATTCTTTTATCTAATCATGCATCTCTAAAATACTTGTTGTCAAAAAAGGAAGCAAAACTCATATTAATGGGACAAATCCTATTGTTAAGTGAATTTGATTTGGAAATCAAAGACAAGCAAGGTGTAAAAAATTGAGTGTAAATCATTTAAGTTGCTTATTTCATGTTAAAAACTTTGATTTATAAGAAGAATTACCAAATGAACAACAATTTTTTGTGGGTGTCCAATTTTTATGGTATGAAGATATAGTAAAATATTTGGCTACTAATATGCTACCTACAAATCTATTAAAAGCTTGAAACGACAAGATCAAGAGTGATGCTAAGCACTATATATAGGATGATCCATATTTGTGGAAGAATTACTCTAATTAGGTAATTCAAAGATGTGTACCTGAAAATGAAATCTCATATATCCTTATATTTTGCCATTTATATGCTTTTGAAGGACATTTTTGTGTTAAATGAATAGCAAGAAAGATTTTAGAATATGGTTTCTTTTGATCGTCATTGTTTCAAGATAGTTACCTATTTGTAAAGCTTACAAGCAATGTTAAATAACAAGTTTTATCACTCAAAGGAATGAGATGCCACAAACTCCAATTTTGGTTAATTAAATTTTTAACATTTGGGGTATTGATTTTATGGGACCTTTTTCCTCTTATTTTAATTTTGTCTACCTTTTGTTAATCATCAATTATGTGTCAAAGTAGGTTTCAAAAATGACACCTAAAATGATGATTCCAAATTAGTTGCATTTTTTCTTAAATATAATATTTGATGGTGGTTCCACATTCTACAAGCCTTAATTGCAACCGAGTGGTTGAGGTTGTCTTAAAGAAATATGGAGCAAGTTATAAGATTGAAACATCATACCATCCACAAACAAATGGATAAGTTTAAGTTTTAAACAAATAAGTTAAATCAGTCATAGAAAAAAATGTTGGACCAATAAGAAAAGACTAGAGTTTACGAATTGAAGACGCACTTTGGGCTTACTAAAAAACTTATAAGACACTAATTGGCATGTCATCTCCTTGACAACTAAAATATAAAGCATTTTAGGCTATTAAGCAGTGCAATACAAGTTTGAAGAAAGTGGAGATCACAGAAACTTATAGTTATAGGAACTTGAGGAGATTTGTAATTAATCTTATAAAAATTCAAGAATTTATAAAGAAAGAACAAAAGCTTTATGTGGAAAATTCATTGCATGAAAAGAATTTTCCATTAGGCAAAATGTTCTCCTTTATCATTATCATATTCGACTATTTCCAAGCAAGTCAAGATCTTGAAGGATTGGACCTTTCATTATAACTAATGTATTTCCATATGGGGTAGCTGAAATTCAAAGCATGTCTACCTCCATAGTTTTTAAAGTTAATGGCCAGACTCTCAAATCTACCATAAGAATGTAAACATTACAACAATGGAAGAAATGGATTTAACTGATCCCATTTATTATAAATAATATGACATCACCATCGAGCTAATGACATTAAATAAAAGGGTTACTAGGAGGCAAACTAAATATATTTTAGTTTTACTTTTAATTTCATTTCAATATATTTTCTATTTAGGCATTAATTTTCTTCATTAATCAAAAGGAGTTGAAATTGGGCAGAGCCGAGACAGAAAACAAAGATTTGGACTTGTTCTTAAAGACAAGATACTATGGAATTGTACACAGCCATGTTCAATATGACATGTTTGTTTGAAGAATAGAATTGCCTATGGCGCCTAACGCATGTAACTGGCTATAAATGTGTTAAAGATTACAAGATCTATTTCACCCAGACACGATCGTATTAACATACCTGTGTGGACTTGGACATGCTAGTGTTCTATAGAGCATATAACTATTTGTAACCATATGGAGGGATAATGTTTTTGCTCAGACGTGCCCTTATGAAAGTTAGACACGTGCATACACAAAAGGTTATGATCATATCCCTTAAAGTGTATAAGTTTATGCAGTCATAAGAAGTCATGATAATTTTTATATGCGATCTAAAAAATAACAATGTGACCATATCTGACACATAAATTCATAAAATCCCTAAATTCCTAATAAGATGTTAGACATTTAGTCTCTACCTACCACACAAGCCATGCTTGGATGACCTACCCACCATGCACCTCGCTAATTTCCCATCCAAAACAAAGAGAAAAATATAGCATTTTCTTTTTCTTCTCTCTTTTATTTCCTATTTTACTAACTTTGTTGCTTTACTATTAAACATTAAGGACAATGTTTGAAATATTTATGAGAGGTGGGATATTTTCCTTTATTCCGATTTTATGATATTTAAAGTATTTTTAGGTTGTCTAAACACTTTCTTGCATTAATTGTTTGTTTTCATATAATGCTTTTGGAAATTGATGAAATAAGATGCGTCAAAGAAATTTTTACTAAATTGCTTTGAATGAATTGGATTGTGTGTGCAAATTGGGACTAAAACTGATTAAAATGAAATCTAAACATATTGATAAGTTTAAATAGCTAAGGTATGCACTTAGACAAAGTGAGGCAATTGATTGATGAAGTATTGCATAAGGAAATTTGATAGCCTTAAAGGATATAAACATCTTATGTTTGTTCATCTTCCTTTGGTGCCTATTTCTCTATTATTTAGATACCTCAATGAACTTACGTTGAATAGAATTGAATTGCTATTATGCATATAAGATTGAATGTGATAAAGGCTTTTTTTATTTTCATCGCTTAACTTAAAAATCCATATCACGAACCTAACCTATCATCTGTCAGATCACCTAACTAGACATCTAAATAGAGTTTTCTAAAAGTTATTTAATGAATAAGAATAACAATGCTTTAAATTTTGACTTCCAAGTTAGTCATTTTGTATTAATTTTTCATGATGGCTTGATAAGTGCATAATTGTTGATACATTTATTCCCTAATGCTTTCTGATTAATGTTATGTTGCACTTATGATATTTTGGTTTATAATTTTTATTAGGTACAAGTTAGAGGAATAATAAGCAAAATGAACTAAATTCACATCCTTTAAGCCATTATATCGATGCTCGATTTTATTTCCTTTTATAGAGTGATAAGGAGATGAATTGGGGTGAAGATATGATAAAGAATGGAAGCAATGGACCTATTATGACTTACACGATTGTGTATGGAAACGTGTTACTCACTGGAAATGCATACAAACTTGAAGTATTGTTTTAAGCAACCTTGAGACTTACACACCTATGTGGGGGCTTACATGGTCATGTAAGTGACGTACACATTTGTGTAAGTTAGGCATGTATCTTTATGGGATCGTTTAACTCTTTTTGTTAAATTAGGATACACGTTTGCTACCATATCCTTGTATAACCATACAACCCTAATTTTGCACTATATAAGGGCATTTAAGAGGCCAAAAAGGGTATAAAGGTATTAGAGACTAAACAAGGAGGTAGATTCCCCTCCTTTTTTATTAATATGTATATTCAATTCAAAATGCTTAACCATGAAATGCATAGGTTAGTATGTTGACACAACTTGAACGATTGATATTTGTTTAATTGATCTAATAAAGTTAGGTGTCATTGTCTCATTAATGCATGTTGCATGAATGCATGTGTTTATGCTTATGTTTGGTTTGTTAAGTTTGTGTTTTATTTTTGCTTGACATAGTATATATTACACTTATCAACATCCACATACTTCAATTTTTACACCCCCAAGACCCCAAGAGCCTATTGAAGAACATTAAGAAGCCTAAAAAAGGCAGCCTCTACCTTACTAAAGTGGATCAAACAAGGGAAGATCAAGAAGAACATATAAAATTCCAATTTTCCATATCAAGCTCCAAATTAAAATTTTCTTTCTTTCTTTTTGTTATTTTCATCGAACTTGATATGTAACTTGAATTCTCAAATGTTTATTACATTCATGAGTTTCTAATTTCTAAATTAGGGTTTATTTTGAAGCTTTTTGTGAATTTAATATTTATTAATTCAATACAAAATTATGGTGTTGTGATAATTGTGCAAATATTTCGACAATAAATCGAGAGTGTGAGTCAAAAGTAATCTAATTAAAATGCACAACGAGAGTTGGTATTTTATTAAGTCGTGTAATTATCAAATCAACTATTATTCGAAGAGAGATATAATGTGAGAACTTGATTATTCAATAGATAGGTTCAAATCTAATTGAAAATGTTAAGAAAGTTTTGTGAATTGAGAGACTACAAAATCTAGATTTTTCGGATTCAATTAGGGTTAATTGGTTAGGTATTAAAAGAGAGTATTCAATCCCTTAGGAGATCTAGGATCGACATATAATCGGATCAAATAGAGTTGAATAAAAAAATAATGAAACAATAAATCCTAAGCGTTCATCCTTAATTAATCTTACAATAAATGGCCAGCTCACTGATTATTTGTCATTTGCTTAATTTTATTTAATTACTTTAATTTTTGTTATTATTTTCACTCTTGACATATTTTATTACCTTAGGCAAAGTTAAGTTCAATTTCTTTATCTAGTTCCTTGTGTTGATACTACAAGTTACAATCCATATACTTGAGGGTATTAAGAGTTTTATTAGATATAGAACAGGCTCAATAAGTAGATAAGAATTAGAGGGCTTATAGTTTTTAAGATCTTTTAATAGATGTATAGGGGATGTTTATTTTTAAATTCAATTTTGCTATTAATACAGAGAGAGAAAAGAAGTTAGGGCTATGGCATATGAATGATAAGCCATTGTTTTTAAAGAAATAGAGGTAAGTAATACTTATTAAGATCTAAAGACTAAACATATTTCTTTATGGATAAACATTCATAATATGCCATCAATTGTAATGAATACATAAACTCTGTTTAGCAACTTAGATTCAAGCCTTTACACCACAAAACATATGAAGCACAAGGAATTAGAAGGAATCACTCCCAAAAATTGATGATAAATAATATGTTATAAGCACAAGGAGTGTCCCTTCACAACAACTTCTCCCTTATTTACATCATAATCAATTCACCCTTGTCATACAACTTTAGGAGAAAAGCCTAAGCTGAATTACTTTATAAAATAAATAATTGTCCACGTTGATCACTTTTTTATTCTTTTTTTCTTTTCTTTTCTTTTCTATTTTTTCTTTTTTAAGAAAAAATTGAAAGAAACTACATTAACGATAGAATTCGTTGATAAGAGATGAAAGAATCACATACTATCAATTATAACTAACCCATATATATGCATACCCCCACACTTATACTCTATGCATCTACAAACATCGAGAATCACAAATGCTTTATTAACTTTAAGGCTTAGGTAAGACATTTGGTTAGGTTAAAGGCTCTTAATGTGGTTAACAAAATAAAAGGCTAACAAAGCGCAATGCAGCTTAACAAAAAAAGGTCATATTATTAAGTAGGCTACTTGGCTAATGTAACTTATAAAATAAAGAAAGCCTATATCATTTCCATGTTAATTCATTTGATAAAAATGAAGTATCGAATAGAAAATCAAGGCAAAGTCAAGATGTACATGTCGTGAAGGTTATACATGATCAAAAGATAATGAGATTGATATAAATGTGTCAGTCTAAAAGCTCAAAATCTTACTAGCTTATGTCTACCTACTATTCACTACTCTTTTAAAGAATATGTACATTAATCAATCATAAGAGTAAAAATACATGTCCAAGATTTCATGAATTTATCTAGTTAATTCTACTCTCTAATTATAACTATATAATATTAAAAGTAATAAAAAGAGAAAATGTTTTTTAAACATGTAAAAAGAACTTTAAAACACCAAAAAAGAATTTAAAACAAACATAAGCGATAAGTTCCTCAACACACACTTAAAACTTACATTGTCCCTAATGTAACATTAAATGTAAGACATAGAGTATTTCACTTCCATTAGATTGCCTCATACTCAGTGTCTTTATTTATTATTATTGACTCGACTCCATGTTTTCTCATCATGTGACAAAATTATGATATCTAGATGCACCACTTCTACAATTTCCCCTTGAAATTTCAAGATAAGGCTTGATTCGATGACCACTCACATTTAGTATTTTTCATGTTTTCAAACTCTTAATCTCTACTAGATCCTTACACTTCGGAGGTATTTTCTTTCTTGGCACTTGTTTGATTGCATCTAGCAAAAGTATATTTACCTTTCAAAAAGTCTCCAATATTTATTTATCCTTTTCCTTCTTATTTGATTTTGCTAACCTGCTAAGAAAAAATGGATGATTAGTATTAACTACATTGGGACATTCATAATTTACCTTTGAGCTAGATGAGGGATCTCCCTCTTCTGTTATCTCCTTTCAATCTCATTTTTGTTTTCAATCCTTTGTAGGGTCCGCTTAGGATCCTCAAGCTCCCTACCGATCCTTAAGGTCATCGCATTAATATTCTTTAGATTTATCTCAGGTTTGGATGGTAACTTTCCTCTACTTTGTGATTCTAAGCAGTTAATAACCACCACCATCTGACTCATATGACTCTCCAAATTATGGATGCTAGATCTTGTATCTTGGAATTAAGATCTTGTTTCTTATTGAAATTGCTTTACTTCCTGCTGGAATTGCAGACTAATAGTAGCAAAAGACTTAACTATATCTTATCTTCCAGTTATGTACCTAATTTGGAAGAAGAGGCTTGTGGTCTATATGAAAATTGTTGTGCATTGTTGTGTCTAACTTCTATTGATTTTACTTGCATTCATATTTGGATTTTCATTCATTCTTGCATTTTAATTCAAATTTTGAAATGAATTAAGTGAAAATGGCATCGATGTTGCATGAATGTTGAATGGAGTGTCTTGAGTGTTGCATGAAAACAAGAAAAAGTGTACATGAAAGAAGGAATGTTGGGCGTGAATTATGCATGGTGTCACATTAATTAATTAATGCAAGAATTTTATGGAGTCACAACCATAACTATGGAAGTCATGGGTGTGAGACCCTTACAGTAACAGGTGTGATAGAAATTTTCTCTAATTCATTTAATATTACGTGTCATTTGATATAGGTTTTGACGACGTAAAAACCTAAACCTAAACTCGCTCTAAAAATAAAAAGTGAATAGAGGCTAGAAGTAGACAGATGGATCGAGACTAGAGAAAAATTAAGAATAAGAAAAGAGAAAAAAAAAGTACAATGCTGGAGGTGGAGAAAACAAAAGACCAGTCAGTGGTGAGAAAGAAGAAAAACAACATAAAGAGAGAAGGCAAAACTGAAGCCAGTGGTAGCATCTAATCGTCTGGGTGAGAATCAACCAGAGGCATAAGGTAAGAGCTGATGCAGAGAGCTTGAGATTGGCAAAAGACCTATTGCCACCTTCCTCATCCAAACAATCTTTTTTTTCTCATTCTGTTTTACTTTTATATCTGTTTCATTATTGAATCTAAACCTATTACTCTATTAGTTCTTTGATAGTTCATTTGGTTTGATCATTCTATTTATTGATTTAATATTTCTTTGTTGCTAATAATGGTGGGATTGAAGTATATAAAGATAATGAACCTTTTTTATTATATGATGGGTTGATTTCTATTCTTGCGAATTAATGAAACTATTTTAGTCAACTATGCATGAATGAGTTATTGTTTTGTTGTCTTATTATTTGCTATAGTTTCTAAGCTTATTAGATGTAATAGTGTGACCAACCTTTACATCATTTTGGTATTAAACGAAGGATTGAGAGAGAACTTTAATTTTAGAACGAGAAACTATAGAAACTTAAGTTATGAATTAGAAATATATTAACTTAAGTAGGTAATTATTAGTTGGGTTTACATGATTGAATTGGACAATAAACTTGTTGAACAAGAAAGTTAGATTTAGCTTATTATTTGAATTAATTTAGAACCCAGTTGGCAATTTTAGCAAGACAATTATCTAATCAATTCACCTTAGTCATGTATAGGAGATTAAATTAGTAAAATTAATTTCTCAAGAGTTTTCCATACCAGATGGTCAAATCATTTTTGCTTCCAGTTAAATCAGTTTACTTTTTAGTCTAATTGCACAATTTTCTTTAAAGCGTTCACTCAACAAATCAGGATAGAATGTTTAGGATTACATTTGTTTTTATTTTTACTTAAGATGAAGGTGAGTGAACCAATTTCACCTCTTTGAGAGACAATCCTGGGTAATCAACTACAACTACCTAATATACTTGTGAGTAGGATAGCCTAGGTATTTTTAGAACTTATTTTGGGCATAACAAGTTTTAGCATCACTACCGAGTAGGTGTTTAGTGTTTACACTTAATTTAATTTTGATTGTTTTATCGATTGTTTTATTAGTCCATACATACATTTTTGTTGTGTTATTTCATTGAATTGTTTTAACATCTTTTGTTACTTATTCCCCCAGTACCTTCTTCCCCCCGCTTTCCTTCTTCCTAGCGCTCCTGACTGGCTTGCCACTAATCTTCATCACCGCACGTCCTTTACCGGCCTGGCCTGGCCATTCCTCTTCGGGCTC
>JAOTIZ010006476.1:0-11187 GCA_027123425.1 Erythroxylum panamense | reverse complement strand
CTCTACTAGTACTAAACTATAACATAAAGACCAAGCCAAATCTATATCATTAATACAAAAACAACAATGCATAAGGAGGAAGCCTCGAGTATCGTTGTCCAATTAGGGAATAACTGATTTCTACTTTTTGAACTCTTTTAGAAGCTTCTCGATTCGGATGGGAGCGACACGTAACTCAACTGGCAAGGGTGGCGATGTGGGTGTCCCTCTCTTCTTCTCCTTCCTTATTTGTGTTCAATGGATCTCTACTCAGGTAAGCCCTTTTTTTAGGATCACCACATTTCTTAGTGATTTAGGGCACAAATAATCTTATTCCTTAAATCTCCAGACATGGCTAATCAAAGGAGTAAGCGATTCGCTTTAACGAGTTCTCTTTCAGGTAGGCATCTCAACTAGATTTGCTCTTTTTTGCCATTTTATCCTCATTATGTCCCTTCATTCAAACATAGGGGTATCTATGACGAAGACTGAGAAGGGGAAAGGGGTATTGCTCCACTTTCGACAGTTAAGTCCTTATCTCCTCTACCTTATCAAGGCATGATTTGTAATTGTATTCTTGAATGAATAACTGTAGTCTTGATTTCTGAACTGTAGTTTAGGTTGAACTTTAGTTGTGCTTTTACTGAGTAATAAGAAGCGGGGACTAGATTCTCCATGTGAGAGCTATTCCACTGCTACAGTGAGAGTTCAACTGATTTATAATTAGTTGTTCTCTTATAATAGCTATAATAAGCTCTATAATAGAGAGTAAGGTAGTAGACTTTTGTTCAAACCTTCTATAATTCCTTTCCTTCTCGATTGTTTGAGTGCAAGTAACAATTGTGATGAGAATAATTGCTCTATAAAATTTAGAAACCTATAGATGGGGTAACTCCATTAGTATATCATAAAGTTTGTTCGAAATTGGATCAACAGCCCTGAGTCTTGAGATTTTTGCCTAAATTTCTTTAGAGAAATTGCACTTAAAGAATAGATAGTCCCTTGTTTCTTCCTTTAGATTACATAAAATACACATCTTTGAGGAGGGCAGGAATTGTAATTGTCCATTGTGTTGAGTCTGTTCAATATTAAAAATCAGAGAAGAAAGCCGGTTTTAGGTCTAAGAACCTTATTCCATTCGATAGAGTACCATCCTACTCTATTAGTTATCCCATCCTTCAAGTTTTTAGCTTCTTTTAATGTAATTTCTAAAACTGGAATCCCTTTCTATAGATAAATATTCCTTTCTCCAAGACTTATGAACTGTGGAATGGACAAAAATTTAGTTTCTTTAATTGATAGTGACCATATTCCATTCATAAGAAACCCTACCAGTAGGGTTCTTACCAGCTAGTTTTGAAATAATGCTGCTTGCCTAATCGAATTATCATGCCATAGGGAAAATTTTTCTCTTGTTCCTATTTAATAAGAAATGAGCTATTGTACTTCATCCTTCATTTTTAGAATTTGGTTAATGAACCAAATGTAACTGTCCTTGAGTCTTAGAGCCCAAAAACTCCCATCTTTTAATATGTAAATGTGAATCCATTTTATTCATATTGACTGTTTATCACTAAGGATTCTCCATATTATATTTGTCATAAGTAATATGTTCTTCATGGTTATTGATTCCAGACCCAATCCCCTCTTTTCTTTTGGTTGACAGATACCCTTCCAGTTGACTTTTGCTTTCCCTTTATCTTTATTCTTATTCCCTTATAGGAACTGCTTCATCATTCTTTCTATCATTTTGGTAAGCCCTTTGGAAAGAAAAAGATAGGAGCACCAGTAAGTTTGCATTGATGAAATAACTAACTTTAAGAGCTCAAGTTTCCCTCCATAAGATAGAGCTTTATTAGTCCATGAACCTAATCTTTTCTGAATTTTTTCAATTAGAGGAATACATTCACAAAACCTTAGTCTGCTAGATGAGATAAGGATTCCCAAATAAAAGAGAGGAGGCCCCTTTAATTCCATTCTGGTTGCTACAGTCAAAGTATTTGAAAGGTGAGAAGCACTTTTTGATAGCATGAAGTAACTCTTTTGAAGGTTAATGCTCAACCCCAACATCTCTTTGAAAGAATTGAGAGTGCTCATCAGTTGAGAGACTAAGTGGACATTCTCCTTGCTTAGGAGTATGAGGTCATCTACAAAACATAAGCGAGTTAGTGAAATCTTCTTACATTTGGAATACTATTTGAAGCCTGGGTCCTTAGAAGAGTTATATTTCAACATTTAAGTAAGAACTTCCATGCAAATTAGGAATAGGTATGATGACAAAGGATCCCTTTGCCTAAGTCCTTTTTTGCCTTTAAACATCTTCGTAAGGCTCCCATTTATCATAATTCCGTAAGATGTAGTATTAATGCATTCCCTAATTCACCTTAAGAACTTATGAGGGAATTCTATGACCTCCATAGATTGTAGCAAAAAGCTCCAGTTCACACTATTAAAAGCTTTCAGTAAATCCACTTTGATGGTATAGTTATGAAGACTTTTCCTACGGTTATACCCTTTCAATAGCTCCTGGATTATAAGAATATTGTCCCCAATATCCCTATTCTTCATAAAAGCTCTCTGATTATCACTGATGAGGTAATGCAAAACCTCCTTCAGCTTGTTTGCCAAAATCTTTGCAATAATCTTATAGAGAACATTTGTGTAAGAAATAGGTCTGAATTCACTCCAATAGGACAGATTTGAGTTTTTAGGGATTAAACACAGAAAAGTCTTGTTAATCTCCTTTAACAGTGCCCCTTTGTGGAAGAACTCACGGACTGCCTCCTTTACTATTCGCCCTACAATACTCTTTTTTTTTTATAGAAGAAACTATTCAAGCAATTAGGGCCTGGAGCTTTAGAACCAGTCATGTCAAACACCTTTCTATTTCTTAGTCTATAACAGGCCTAATTAGTAAGGAAACCATATGTTTAGGAATTCTTATTGTGATAAACTTTCTAATGTCATCTCCTAAGTCAAGAGGGGAAGCTACTGAGCCTAGAAGGTTCTTCTAAAAGCTAATAGCTTCCTTAGGTATTCCTTGTTGTCTAACCACAGCCTCTCTAGCTTCAATTTTAATAAAGGTGATTCTGTTTGTATTCTTCCTAGCTTGCACTGAGTTGAAGAAGAATTTAGTACATCTGTCTCCTTCCTTTATCCAGTTAACCATGAATCTCTATTTCAGTAGTGAGCTTGGTTATCCACCAATTACAAATATTCCTTTAGAGTTCCCTTTTCAGTCATGGCTAGTGAGTCATCTGTGGGATTATCCACCAATAAGGTTTGAATAGCTGATCTCTAGCCTTATCAATTTTAGAAAGGCTTTTTCCTCTTTTTGAATTAAGGGATTTCAGTTCTTATTTGATAGCCTTAAGCTATTGAGGGAAAATATACTATTTTGTCCTAAAGCAATCATACTCTATCCCCTTTAATATTGTCTCATGAAAAGCCTCTATAGTTACCAAGAAGTTGTTAAATCTAAATGGATGAAAAATTCTAACCGAGTTAAACAAGTTATGAATCCTTATAGGAGTATGGTCAGAACTACCAGGGTCTAGAAATTTTGCTGAACTTCCTGAAAAGGAATTTAGCAAAACCACATTTACTAAATCCCTATTCAAATTTTTCCTGGTGTGCCAAATTGAGCTTTGTTTGTTTGACCAAGTAAATCTATGGCCTTCATATTTCAAATTTGTGAGTTCCACCTCTTGTATATAATCATATATATCTGAAGAATAATTATGTAAGATACAATTACCTTATGTTTCAAATCTGTTTAATGTTGTGTTAAAGTCGCCACACATTAAACAAGGAGCATTTGTTAAGGCCTTTATTCTTCTTATAAAATTTTAGAGTTTAGTCCTTTGAAATCCAAGGTTAATGTCATATACAAAAGTAGCTAAAACACCAGAGTTTTCCATCTTGGAGTAAATCTTAGTGTGAATAAACTGCTAATTTGTTTCAAGAACATTCACCTCTAATGGATTTGGTGGTTTGTTAAAAACTATCATTTCCTACCCAAACAACATAGCTTGTTCAGATTTGTTTCCCTAATTTTAGTTTCCGAAAGATAAAAAACCTGAGGCTTCTCCTTCAGGACAAAATCTCTTATCGCATTAAGCTTGGAAGGGTTATTTATTCCACGTACATTCCATACTATCACAGTAATAAGAGATTACTTTTACTTTTGGAGCCTTTCCTACTGCTCCTATTACTTTTCCTAGAAGTCACCTGTTCAAACTACTCCTCTAAAGGTCCACCATTTGGCAATGCAACCTTTTGAAAGCTTAGTTCATTTTGTTGGGGATTAGAGACTCCTTCATCTTGAATAGTAACACTAGTTTCCAGCCCATTCCTTTCCTTGTCCATTTGAGAATTTTTATGATCAGCCAAAGAAATCAGATCTAATTCTATGTTTCTGTCTAGGGCTAGACTTTTTTTTTCTTAAATGCTTCCCCCAATTTTAAGAGGATCTTTTTCCAACTAAATAGGTTCAGTATTTTCAACAACCTGTTCATTCTTTTCTCCCTCTTTCTTTTCTTCCGAATCACACTTTTCTATTCCCATCACTTCCCAATAGTCTCCTCTAGCAAAGATTTTTTCAGTAGGTTTCCATTCTTTACCTTGAGCTTTCAATGATGATTTCTACTAGACTATGTCCTCTATAAGTGAATATTCATTTGCCAACCTTAAGATAGGAATGCAATCATTCATTTCTTTTGAGATATCCATGCTCACACATAATCTAGCAAGACCGACCCTTTTCGTCAAACAATCTTCTCATCCATACATATAGGTTTTTCCAAATAACTAACTAGCATGCCCAATCCTTTGGTAGTCTAATATTCTAGAGGAATATTGTGAATGTTCACCCATAAGGGAATGCTTTTCATTCTAATTTTTCTAGTTCCATTCCCGGTTTCCAATTTTGAAGGAATAGTGGGAGTTGTTAAATTTGTCAAAGGCCTTCTTCAATTACTTTCTGTGCTTCTGATTTTAAAGAGAAAGTGAATATGATGTTGTCCTCCTCAGTGAACATTACATCCATTATTCCTATTCATTTCCAGTTTCTTTGAGTCCAAGCTTGTATCATAGGAAACGCAGGTCTTTTATCCATGAAAAACACAAATAGGTTTGAGTCCCGTGTCTTAGCTCCTTCCTGTAGAATTTCTAGGCTAGAAGCTACCATTAGTTTCCCTTCAATCTCCATGGGGGGACAGAAGACCAAGGGAGAATTAGAATTGTCTCCCACAACATGTTTCCATGTCTTCCTAGTTCTTATAGAAGAAACTCCTTTTGTTGGACCTTTCTTCGTAGGGGGTAAGCAGATGTTAAGGGAGAGGTATTTTTAGAGAGGGAAGGTGAGGGGATTAGGTTGAAGAAGATTGAGAGGGGGAGGAGGGATTCTCATGAAGGTTAGTAGTTTTTTGGCTCGATGGTGCAAGGGGAGGTGGCGGTGGAGGTGTAGATGAGGAAGATAGAGAATTGCGCAAGGGTAAAAGGGGGAATTCAGATAGGTTAGGGGGTGTGGTGTCTAACATTGTAAGGAATCAAAGCAAGTTTTGGTAAGTAACAGAGTTGCAGAATTTTGTGCAGGGTGTGTTGGTTTTGTAATGGTAAGGAAAGTGGACGGGACAAAGTTTTGTGGTAGCAAAGACAGCAATGCCCCTAGACTAAAACCGGAAGCAAATGGAGGAGGAGAATGGAGGATGGAGGACTTTACTAAGAGATAAGGGGAAAATGGTGGAAGGAATGAGAGTTTCAATTGGTGAAAGATGAGGTTTGGGAGGAGGAAGGTAGCTAGATTGAACTGCTACCTACATTGTCGCTCGGAATCTTGGTGCACTAGGATGGTATGCAATGATTCCTTAGCTTTAGAAAACTTGTGTTTAGAAATTATGATTGTTGTTTGGTGACTGATTTGGTAGAGTTTAGTTTTGTTTCATGTAACATGTGAATCACTGAATTATTTATGGCTTGATGGGTTAATTTGTTTAAGTCATAGACTTAACTAAAATATGTAACTTCATATAAATTTAAATATGTTTTAGTATAATATTATATATTGGATTTTGGATTTTGGATTTAGAATGAATTTTACGACTGTGAGAAGTAAAAATAGATTTGAAATTTAAGTTCAAATTTTGGATTTGGAATGATTTTATGATTGTAAGCAATAAAAAATAGTTTGGATTTGGAATGACTATGGAATAAATTGTTGGATCAAATTTGAGATTTGAGATAATTTTATCATTATGGAATTTATAATTGGTTGAGATTTGATTATTTGAGATCATTATGGAATAAAATATAATACATTATTTGCTCCCACATAGATTATACTTATGAGAGTATAATGATTTGTTTAATTTTTACAATAATGTCAATTTTGTAATGTGGAATTATGCATTGCTAAGAAAAATGTAAGATACAAGAAATTAATGTATTCTATTAATGTTTCTATAGATAATTTTTTCATATTTCTTCTACAATTTTTCATTTGACTTTTTTAATATGTTCACATTCAAATTGTTTCCTTCACATCAATAAAGAATTTATTTGGACATGTTAAAGTCATAATTCATAACATGTTATGAATATGGTAATAACATTTCTAGGATATTAGTTCTATGAGTTTTATTTTTTAAGAAGCATATATTCGAAATATATGGTAGGTATGTTAACAAAATTTGAATTTCTTGGAAATAAGCCATAGATTTTCTTAAGGAATCATTCATATAAGTTCATAAAGTCTACTTGTATGTCTATATCATATGATTTTTGAGAAGTTGCTATTGATCTATTTCTTCTTGTTATTTTACACATAAATTATTTTGTATTTTTTCATGTCACTACTAGTTAGTAATAAGGATTCTCAAACTATTGAATTTGACTATAAGATGTATGTATATGTTTAGAGTTCAAGTTGTGTATATGTTTTTAGAATCTAAGATGTACTTTTGTGTTTGTTTTGAGTTGAACAACACCTATTTTACAATAATAGTTAATAATGAAATTAAATTGAAAGAACACTTTATTTTGATATAAAATTATTAATTTAATTTTAATATATGTCTTCAATTATTTTTACAGATAAATTGAGGGAAGTTCAAGTCATTCTAATAATTCAACCATTTTAGGATGATTAGATGATATAGTTTGGGCTTATGCTAGATTGGTTCCTGAAATGAAGAACCATAAATTTTGTTTGTATTGTAATAAGAATTTGAAAGGTGTGAGAATTACAAGATTAAAGAAGCATTTAGCTAGGATCAAAGATGATGTTAAGCCTTGTAAGAAAGTGAGCCATGGAATGAAATGGAAAATAAAAACTTAGCTTGAAGAGTATTAACATGAGAAAGACATAAGGCAAAGACTGAATTATGAAATTGGAAGAGGAATTTCTTGTTTGGGTGGTGAGGATGATAATGGGGATGTTGAAGGTGGTTTTCTTACCTAATAAGAAGGGAATGTTGCATCTAATATGAGGAAAAGAACAACATAGGCATCTAACTTTTTTACACCACCAACAAGTCTTAGAGCTTAGCCTTCATTACGTAATGTTTTGTAATCTAAAGAAACATCTCATAATGTAGACATGGTAATGCCTGGATGGTGTTATGATTCATATATATCATATATTGCCCCATTCTTATTATTACTAGCTTATGGTGGATGCTATTGCCTCTTACAATTCAAGATATAAAACTCCTTCAATTGATGACTATAGAGGTAAACTTCTGAACATATTTGCTAATGAAATAAACAATAATTGGATGAAATAGGAATAACTTGGGCAACTTATAGGTATACAATCATGTGTGATGGTTAGAAAAATAGAAGATAAGAGCCTATTATCAATTTTTGTTTTATTATATTAAGGGGACAATATTTTTGAAGTCTATTGATGCAACTGACCTTATTAAAAATGTTAATATTGTGTTTCAAATATTTAATGAAATTATGAATTAGGTTAGACTAAAATGTTAATACTGTGTCATAGAGAGGGCGAAGGAATCAATCAAGTTTAATACGAAACTTAAGCCCTCTTTGCACACTTCTTAATTTATAGTCATCAGTGAGAAATATGAAAGGCTTATTCTTCGTTGTTTGCAATTGTGCATTTTTTAATTCTAGTGTCTATTTTAGATCAAGTTTTATAAAGAAATGTGAAGTTAATAGAGGAATGTTGTTAACTATTAAATTGTCATTCATAAGATGATGCAAGATCTTCTAAACTCACAAATGAAGGTTTATAAGGATGTTTATGGTGATTTTAAGATATCTATTACTATTCGTTAAAGAGACAAACTTAATCCAAGTAATTTTTTTCACTTTTGTTACTAGTTAGAAATTAATCATCATTTTATTTTGTTTATAAAGTTACTTTTGTTGTCTTATAGTTGCTCAATGGGACCAATTTAGAATTGATCTTTTAGAATTGTAAAAATTTGCAATTCGAATTATGAGTCAATATGTGAGTGCAATAGGATGTGAAAAAAATTGAAGCAAATTAGAGTCCATCCATTTTAAGAAAAGGAATAGATTGGAACATAAAATATTGAACAACTTGGTCTTTGTTTGATATAGTTTAAAGCTTATCTTTATTAAATTTAATATAATTTCTTGTAATTTAATTTTTATTCTACTAGGAATTTTAATAGAACAAGTAGTTTTGTAAATCCAATTTATCTTGACTATATCAATCTTTTAGAAGATTAAGCTTTCGAGGAACCAAATTTGATAGGTGAGAGTGACTTGAAAGATAATATTAAAAAAGAAAGTATTGACATGTCATTTTGTGTAATAAATTTGAATGATGGTGACGATGAGATTCCTCTCAATTATGAGAATTGAAGTCAATGGGATTTGAGCAGATATTCAATCGAATGAATTTCTAAGTTTTTTATTTTTCTCTTATTTTAATTTCACTTGTATTTAATGTTTATGTTAAATATAATATTTGCCATATAAATAGGGTAAAAGACACAAACGTCATATGTTGTTTAAGAAATTTTAAAAAAAAATTATAATATGTGAAATTATCAATAAAAAACTCCTATTTTTAGTTTTCCATAAAAACTCATTTTCTTAGGTGTTGTTTGGTTTCATTTTTGTTTTTTGGTTGTGATTTTAGTTTTAGTTTTTGGTTTTTGGTTTTTGTTTTTTACTAAAAAAGACATTTTTGGTTGAGATTTTTAATATAAAAACTGAAAACAAAAACCTATTTAGTTGAGATTTATAATAAAAACTAAAAATAGAAACATGATTACAATGCATGGTATTGATAAATAACAAATAGGAAAACCAGTAACATAGAAACGAATAAATAAAAAAAACTAGAAACAAAGAAAGCAGAAATGGTAAGTGCTGAAATGTGAAAGCCAAAAAAAACCAAAAACGTAAAATAACAAACAATTAGAAATGCAAAAATGCAGATAAATAATAAATAGGAAAACTAGAAACCTAGAATCACATAAATAAAAACTAGGAAAACCATAAATGTAAAATGCAGAAACATAAAAGCCAAAATAAACTAAAAATATATAATAACAGACAATTAGAAATGAAAAAATGCAAATAAACGATAAATAGGAAAACTAGAAATGTAGAAACACATAAATAAAAATTAGGAAACTAGAAACGCAAAAAAATTAGACGTTGATGGAAAATAAGAAACCAAGAAAATCATAAAAAAGAACACAATATAATCAGAAAAATATCTAATCAGTTTCGAAAACTCGCCTGGTTAAAAACTCAATGTTTCGCTTTCTACACGGATAGAAAAGGGATGTAGGAGATGAGTTAGGGATGTAAGAAAGAAGAAAAGAAAAAAGAAGTGAGAGAGAGAAGAAATGAGTTTGGGATGTTAGAGGAGAGAAGAGATAGAGTTTCTACGAAAAAAAAGAGGTTTATAAGAACAGGAAGTAGAAACAAAAATGTATGAAAACCTATTGCCAAATATTAAAAAAAACATCTTTTTTATGTTTTTGTAAAGTTGTAATTTTTTTAAAAAAGAAAGAAATGGTAACAATATTCAACTAAACACATTTTAAAGACTTGATTTTTTTAATGAAAACCACAACAAAAAAGGAAACAAAGAGGCCCTCAATTTTTAATTAAAAAATAATGATGAAAACACATACAGTATGAATGTCAAATGTGAGCTAGTCAAATATCACTAATATGGTAACCTAGCTCAACTCTTAAACTTAACCCAAATCAATTAAATTTGGTTTAAATTAATAATTTAAGATAATTATAATAAATAATTGGTTCGAATCATATTTAATTAGTTCAGTTCGAGCTTAAAAGTTGTATTGAATAATCATGTGAATAATATTTGATTAGTCTATTTATGATGTTCATACTGTACGTGTTTTATTGTTAACATTTACTCAACGTTTAAGAAGAATTTTTATAGAAAATTAAAAATAAAAAGAAAATTTTCAAGAATTTTAAAGATTATGAAACTTTTCTAAGGTTTCTTAAATTATAGTTGAAGTTTATGGCCCTGTTTGGTAGATGATTGTTTAGCCATATTTTAGCATATTAGAGGGTGAGAGCTATCTGACATAGTCAAACAATTAATAAATTTGTTCGGTTATCAGATGATTGGGTTGACTGATTCAACCCAATAAGCAAAAAATTAAAAAACTCCTATATAGGAGCGTTTCGGTGTTCAGCTGGTAACAACTAGGTATTAATGATAATTGTGCCCTAAAAAAAGAATACCCACAAATCTTAAGAGAGCGTCCGTAATTGTCAAACATCATTTACCATCTACTTTATTTTACTCTAAAAATATAGTTGTCACAGGCATGATAAGTGACACTCTTGTGTCATGGACGTGACATATCTTTTTTTCATTTCAATTTTAATTTTTTAAAAAACTTATAAATTGTTAAATTAAAGTTCAAAAACTGTTTAGTTAATTTATAAATTTTAGAAAAATATTCAATTAAATTAAATAATTAATAAATTTATTATTATTATTATTATTATTATTATTATTATTATTATTATATGTTCTATATTTTTTATTAGAGTTATAATCTTTTTTTAATTAAATATTTAAATTCTTATAAAAATATTGAAAGAAATAGTAAGATATAATACTAATGTACTTGCAATTTTTTTAAAGTCATGCTCTTATAAGTTATTTTATACGTAAATAGTTAAAACCAAACAACCAATTTTATCAAACAA
>JAOTIZ010006412.1:0-11190 GCA_027123425.1 Erythroxylum panamense | reverse complement strand
TAACTATCTTAATGCTTCTTAATGTAGCTTAATTATACAAGTGACAATGATCTTCTTCAATTATTATACGTGACCCCTAAATATGCATGCACGCTCACCTATTAACTCATTCTCTGATACAAATCAACTCCATCTTCACAAATTAGCAAAATTTTCTAACAAGAGGCATTTCATCAAATACCTAATATGCTTCAACAAATCATCCCAACTTCAAAAGGAAATTTGAGAACTTAACCTTCTAACATTAACATTTCAACCTAAAATGTTGTTACCCATTCACAAAAGACTTAAACATACTAAACAAATTACTCAAACATACCAATTTTTTTTTTTAATTTATAACATGCACGTACGGTGGTGGGAACACAAACAAAGTAAAATGGTAGAAGAAGACCTACCCCTTCTGATGCACCATAACCATTTGACAACGCCAATAACAGATGACCAACTGACGATGACGCACTAGAGGAGAAGACGCAGACGCAACAGGGAGGAGAAGATGAGAGAAGGACAGATCCGACAGGAGGGAAGTAGTTTGGGGTTGTCATAATGTTACCAAAACGACGTCGTTTGATGTTAAACCAAATAATGTCATTTATTTCAACTTAATGATGTTCAACCGCAAGCAGTGGCGATGTATAGGTTTGAAATTTATTGACATAATTTTCCTTCGGTACATTTCATCGGTAATATCAAATCTACTTTAACTTGCCATCAATTCCTGCGATTATTTGCCGACAGTATTATTCCCATTGCTAAATTATATTTTCTCACCAAATGTTTTGACAAACAAGTTAAAACTGTCAATAATTTGCGATGATTTGTTTTTTGACGTTATTTTTCTGTTGCCAATTCCTATTTTCCTTGTAGTGATTGGAGAAAAATTCATGAATGGCCTATTTAACTGATTCCCCTGTGATATTCCAAGATTTTTGGGAAAAGAATCCATTTAGTCCATCATGTCTAGAAGCTTTCTTACCATCCATCTAGAAAATAATATCATCAATCTCCTTGTTTTTTATTAGTTCTGTTAGTAGTATACAGTCCTTCGGAGTGATCTTCTTTGAATTAATCCTGTAAGGTTAGGACAAGTTCCACAGTATGAACTTAAAGTGTCAAGCAATGAAGAGAAGTACCTGACAACATCAAATTGAAAATCTTTTAGATTTTGCAGTTGCAATCCCAAATGATTGATAATTGAAGTGATTTGTTTTTTATTTCTTTTAGCTAGGATGTTGTGGAAGAAAAATTTGGTGCATTATTGACTCTTGCTCTTTGCTGAAGTACGGGGGAATGAGTACTGACTACTCTCATACAATTGGATAAATCTAGTTTTTCCTTAGAAAGGAGAAGGAGATCTTGTGGAGAAGTTGCATAAAGCTTTTGGATATCGGCTAGCTACTTTCTTGATTCCATTAAAACTTGTTTAGTAATGGAACCTCTTGAAGAAATGAAAAGTTTAAGTTCTTTTTTGATACCCTTTAGCCTTTGAACATAAGCAAACTGTTTTACACCCCTATAGGTACAGTCAACACCTTTTTTTGCAAGCATTCATGAAACCTAGTTCATTAACCAAAAAATTATTGAATTGAAAAGGAAAAAACCTGAAAGATATTTGGAAGAGATCTTCAATGATGATAGGAGTGTGATTTGAGAATAATGGTTCTTTGAAATTTGCAAAGTTGTTAGGGAAATAAAGTAACCAACTAGCATTAACAAAGGCTCGGTCAAATTTCTTTTTTATGAACAAGGTAGAACTTTGTTTGTTGGACTAGTATAATTGACAATCAATTTGTTTCAGATCAGTGATTGCCAGCTTCTCTACACATTCTCGAAGATCATCAGAAAAATTTCTAAGGTTACAATTGTCTTGAGCTTCTAATCTATGCAGTGTTGAGCTGAAATCGCCATATAACAACCAAGGCTTGTCAATGTCCTTGTTGAAGTTGACCAAATTATTCCATAATTCCTCCCTCTGAAATTCGAAGTTACTAGCATATATGAAGGGGGTGAATATGTCAGTTTTCTTATATAAAAAGTGCACTTTGAGATGTATAACTTGATTTGTTGTGTTGATGACCTCCACCCGTGTAGCTTCCTCTCTATAATAGATGATAATTCTCCTATGGTGGTGATGAGAGTGATTAGTGAGCATTTTCCAATGAGAACCTAAAAGATTTAGCTTGCAAATATTTTCAAGCTTTATTTTTATTTCAAGTAACCCTACAATAAAAGGCTTTTCCTTTAATACAAAACCCCGCAAAGTAGCTTGCTTAATTAGGCAATTTAATCCTTGTGCATTTCGAACAGTTATAGACATATTAATGCTTATTTTTAGAGCTTTTATCCCTACTCCTTTGGGATCGTCTTCTTGCCACTATAGTGAATTGCTTTATACTATCTTTGTAGCTAATTACCAAACCTTTTGGATTGGTAAAGTTTGGAAGAGGGGTGGTATCACTTGCTGGGGTTGCAATACTACTCAGATTTATGGAATGCAAATTTCGTTCAACTACATGAGTGACTGAATCTTCTACTAGAAATGTCATTTTGTTTGATCTCTCCAAGACAAATATCCCATGCAAATTACCATGAGAATCAACTGTTGTAGGATCAATCATAGTATCAGTTCCTTCATGTATTAGTGTAGTGTAATCGTTATTTGCAGGAGGTATGCACAAGATAGTTTTCCCATACAGATTAACCTGAGGATCGATCTTGGTATTAGCTCCTTCATGTATTAGTGCAATATGATCATTGTTCACCCGTGGAGAGTCAGGCTTTATGACAATTGTAGGTTTCATGATGTTTTAATAGGCTTTTTAGTATGTATTGATTGGTTAATTAATTGATTCGTGTATATTTATCGAGAATTGTATTAATTAGTTAGATATTTATGTTTTGAGTGTTATATGGGTTATAGTATGCTATTGAGCTTCAATTTTGTGTATTTGAGGTTCCTTAATGTGTTTGTTAGTGTTTAAGATTAGATATCGAAGAGTGAAGAAGATTTAGAGGAAGCATGGCGGAAGATCCAAGTGGGCCATAATTGTGATAGGAGCAAAATGGATAGGCCACGATCGTGTGAGGACTCGATAGTCTATTAAAGGGCTTAAAATCAAATTGGGGAATGGGCTTTTTGTTAATTGAGAGATTGCAAATGCCATAATTCAATTAGGGGTTATCATTTAAGGTTTAATGATTATAACTTGAGATAGAGTAATCCACCATTCAAAAGACTAAGACCGATACCGTATTGACTCAAAAGGAATCATGTTAGCATTTGGTAATAGGATAAATCTACCTTCCCATATTTGACTAATCTTCCTTATGTGATTTTTGATTGTTCGTTAGTGGGGCTTAGTCTTGATTTATTTGCATTAATTTTACAATTTAATTTCCAACCAATCCATATTCACGAATTTACTTTTCTATTTAGTTTTTATTTTCTTTTTAATAATCCTTTTAGGCCTTATATAACTTAGAATTAGATTAGTTCACCAACTCCTTGAGGGATCGACACTTCACGACCCATGCACTTGCGATATATTGGGGGGTTTTTATAAGATAAAAAACTTGCTTAACAAGTTTTTGGCGCTGTTGGTAGAGAGTTAGTAGGATTAGTTTAATTCTTTTAGTCTAATGAATTATTACCCTTTCTTGAGATTATGGCACCCAATCAAACGAAATTAAGAAAAAAGAAAGAGAAGGAAATTTAGGCGCAAAGTTGAAGACACATCAATTTGGACATCAGAAGGTAACTATTAGGAATCTAAAAAGTTAAATGCCAAAAAAGATAGAAAGTATGATGATGGAGGAAATACATTAAGGAGAGCAAAGCACCCTAGTGGATTTCAATGAAGCACAATTTGGTCAAGGAATTCATCACCCTTATTTGAAAACGTACTATTTAGGATAGCAGAACCACCTAGATTTATGTTGGTCTAATAATGTAAGGACTCGCATGGGACATCAAAACCTATAGGATTTTAGCAAGATGAGTCCAGTTCATGGGATTCTAAATTGGACAAGATCATGGATAAGCTTGTGAATATGGAAGAGGCCCAGAAGAGACTGGAAGAGAAGTTTGAGCAAGTAATAGAAGACTATGCCTATTCTATTCACAACCTAGAGCTTCAAATGAAACCATGAATTTTGTAAGAGAAGTCTAGAAAACTTTTCGGGTAACATAGAAGCACATCTAAGAGAGCAGTGTAAGGTTATCACCCTTAGGAGTGAGAAAGAGCTAGAAGCACCAGCTGAAAAACAAGCTAAATCCCACCTTGTAGAAGACTAAGAGAAGAAGGAGGAGGGTGACTCCTTCAGGAAAATTGATATGGTCAAATCTTTAAAGGAGCAAGAAGAAGAAAAAAAGATGACAATGGACATAGAGCTTGAAGCAGATATGAAGGTCTCTGTTCATAAGGTGAAAGAAGAAGTTACGAGGGTGACTGAAGAAGAACAAGAACATATCACCCTATTATAGGACAAACTGCTAGGTTCATTAAAAGATTTAGGAAGTTTTGTTATTCCTTATTTTATTGACAGTTTGTTAGTAAAAAAGAAATTGTCGAACTTAATTGATTATCTTAATTTTATCAACATTGTCCTTCTGATTATCTTCTAACATGTAGCTTATTTACAAGCAACAAAGCTGAAATTAGGCAACACAGTTGGAAGCAAGCTATTCATAATTAATCTCGGTTGAGTTTTGAAAGATGCAAGGTCAAGCTAATGACCATAACTTAGCACATTTAAAGTTAGATTTAAATTATTGTGTAGTTAGAATTATTTTAAATTCTATAAATAACTCTTAATGATTTGAAATGAGTTGGGTTACTAATTCTCTTACTCTCTTTGAATCAATTATAAGATATGAAATCAATCTCGATGTCAAGCAAATTTGGTTTCAACATTATCACAATTGCCACCTTAATCGTTATGATGGGTCTTTAGGCTTTAACCCTTATCTTTTTATTTATGTCTTTATTTTGTTCTTATGTTTTCGTATAAGTTTATTTTGATTCTCACCTTGGATGTTATTTTTCCTTCTCACATTGAGGATAATGTGTTGTCTAAGTGTGGGAAAGGTTGCATTATGTGCATTATATGTTTTAGTTTGAGTGTGAATTTATCACATTATATGTTTGTTTTGTTAGGTTTGCATAAGTGACTCGTGTGAATGTGTCAATGGCTAAGACTTAATGAAATTGATTTAGCTTTGAACATAGCCTTTTAGGTTGCTAAGATTTCTTGGCTTGTAAAATTAGTGTTCTAGGTTGCTTTGATAAATATGCATGTTAGTTAGGATATGATGTTAGTTCGTTCACTCTAGGAATTTACCATATTCATTTATAATTTTAAACCAATAGAATAAGGAGCATTATTAGTATTTTTTATTAGAACAATTAGCTAAAGAAATGAGGCAGATAAGAAAATATAAAAATAAAATAAAATTGTGTATAATTATTTAATAAATAACTATTCTGCTGGCCCTTTTTGAAACAAATCGGGTGATGAATAGAGCTAGTGGCCAGTTGAGAATGTGATTTAGCTGAGTAACTAGGGGATATTTATCACAGACGTTTGCCTTCATGTCCAAAGGCTATAATGACATTCCAACCTAGCCGCTTAATAAAAACATGACCTAGTTGAGTAATCGAGAGATATTCATCATAAATGTTTATCTTCGCGTCAAAAGGCTAAGTTTACGTTAATTAAAATCAACAAAAATTGTGTGTTATTTAATAAATCCTACCGATCTTTGTGAATAACATGACTTCTTATGAAAAGCTACTTAAGGATAGTTACATTTTGGGTGACTAACGAATTATCCATATGTGTGTGTAAGTGATAGGAGTGAAGAAATTTGACATTAAATCTTGATTACTATGTATATTTTTTCTAAAGTGCTTAAATACAAATTTAATAGGTTAATAAGTTAGAACAACTTGAAGGATTGTATTTGTAGTTAAATTTATTTTGTAAAGTTTAACGTCATTGTACCATTATTGCATCTGTATATGTTGTGGTTTAGTTTGTTTTGTTTTTGCTTGAGGATAAGTGAAAGTTCAAGTGTGGGGATGTGATAGTTGTAGGTTGCATGATGTTTTAGTAGACATTTTAGTATGTATTTAGTGGTTAATTAATTTATTCAAGTATGTTTAGGTTTAGAATTGTATTAATTGGTTAGATATTTATTTTTTTAGTGTTATATAGGTTAGAGCATGCTATTAAGCTTTAATTTTGTGTATTTGAGGTGTTTTGATGTATTTGTTAGTATTTAAGATTAGATATTGAAGAAAAGAGAAGATTTGGAGGAAGCCTAGAGGAAGATCCAGGCCCACGATCATGGCCTATGGGCCATGACTGTGACAGAACCAAAATGGATAGGCCACGATCTTGGCAGATACTATAAGCCACGATTATAGCCTGCGCAGCTAGGGATGGCAATGGGTAAGGTTCAATTCGGGTATTACTCTACCCATATTCAGATATATTTTTTATGACTCAATCCATTATCGATTTAAAATCTATCGGTTTTTATGATTTACTACCCATATCCAAATCCATTAGATTGTTTAGGTTTTTGGATATCCATCGGGTTGTCTAGCACATAAAAATAGAAAATATAAAGAGCATATTTTTATGAAAGCTCCAAATTAAATTACTTTAATAATATTAAGTTAAGATTTTGATTTGTATATCTTAAAAAATCATAAAATTGAATAATAAAAATCATAATGTCTAGTGCAAAGACAATATATATTTTTAACAATCAAGAACTAGAACAAAGACAGAAATATCCAAAGCTTTAAATAGTCTTTACGTGAACTCCACAACATTGAAAACTCCATCTCTATATCATTTGCATTATTATCATCCTATAAGAAAATCAAAGATGATGAAAAAGGTGAGGATTGAGGAGTAAAGTGGAGATTTTAAAGCTGTTTCTTCTCAGAAAATATTAATATCTTATTATATTTAACCATAAATATTCAAAAAATAGAAAAACAGAGTTAATAAAAAACAGGTCAGGTATGAGTATCCATCGGTTCGGGTTATCAGTAGACCTATATTCAAATCCATATCTACATCCATTTTTCAACATTCATTTAAAATCTATTTTTTAACCTCCATGTCTATTTTGTTGAGTCGAGTGGTATAGATATTAATTCGGTTGAAAACCCACTGTCATCCCCATGCACAACAACAAGCGCGGACTAGCTTCTAAAACTCAACTTTGCAGGGTTATTTTAGATTTTTTGGATCCGGGTAAAACCTAGTTTTTGCCCTAGATAGAAAAGACTATAGAGGATAGAGAGAACCCTAATTTTTGTGCCTTTATTTTGCTACATTGGGAAAGATCCAAGGAAGAGGAAGAGAAGAGAGGAGGAGGAGAAAGGAAGAGGGAAGAAGAAGGGCTGCTCTTGCTACTGTCTTTCCTATCCATCCTGACCCTTCAAAGTGACATTTCATTTCATCTTTGTTATTCTTTCTTTTAAATGTATGAGATGGATTTGACAGTGATGGATTTGGGTTTGATGATGATGTTCTAAACTCTTTTAGGGATTTATTCTTGAATAAATGTTAATGTGATTCCTTTTGATGTTAATACATTAGGTATTGTGATTATTTGTTATATTTGCATGCTTTGGTAACAAATTGAGAGAGTAAACTGATAGAAATATGATTAGATTAGGCAATGAGAGTTAAACAACCTAATTGATCACGCAAATAATCAAATCGGTAATTTATACAAAGAGAGATCTTGTGTAAGGACCCGACAGTCTATTAGAGGGCTTAAGATCTTATTGGATGTGTGGTTTTTTTGTTAATTGAGAGATTGCAAATTTCATAATTCAATTAGCCGTTATGATTTATGGATTAATAATTATAACTCGAGAGATAGTAATCTACTCTTCGATAGTCGAGGACCGATATCTTATTGACTAAAAAAGAATCATGTTAGCATTTAATGATAGGATAAATCCCCCTTCTTATATTTGGCTAATCTTCCTTGTTTGATTTTTGATTGTTCATTAGTGGTGCTCAACTTTGATTTCTTTACGTTAATTTTACAATTTAATTTCCAATCAATTCATATTCACGAATTTACTTTTTTGTTTAGTTTTTATTTCATTTTTAATAATCCTTTCAGGCCTTAGATAACTTAGAATTAGATTAGTTCACCAACTCCTTGAAGGACCGACACCTCATATACTACATTCACGACTCATTCACTTGTGGTGTATTGGGGGTTTTATAAGATAAAAAATTGTTCATCACTTCAGCAGGGATTGATCCTCATTTAGTTAGAGGGGACTTAGATCAGAAGTGTCTGTTAGAACTTCAGCTACTGTTAGGAGCTCATCGCCATGCTAAATATAGATTGAGAATGTTGGATTTCTTCTGCATGCAAGTTGGAGCTCATAAACTCTTGGCACGTACCAAAATGGAAAAGTCTTCCAGTGGCTTTCCAAAGTAAAGGGATTTGGCTAGAGGAGTCCATTGATAAGAGATCGTAACAGAGTCTTCCCAAAGTTGGTTCACTTCCCCCAGCTTCATAATAGGGACTTCAGTTGGAAGCTCCTTAGACATTTCAACACTAACGCAAATACGAGCATAACCGATTCTCCTCTTATTGGCAGTGTTCTCACCTATACATAAAGGCTTCCTAATGAAGCTAGTCAAGACACTAAGACCTTGTGTAGTCCAATATTCAAGTGGTACACCGTGAAAATTAATCCAAAGGGGAAAGCTTCTAGCGTTGCAGCTAGGTATGAGCATTTGGTTAGAAGGGTGGGGGGTCGGAGGTGGAAGAGTTTGGTGGAGGGGCCGAGAGTGAATGGGATGGCAAACGTGGAAAATCACCTTTGTCAATGTCAGGGATAAGAGCTGAAAGAGGTAAACAGTAGCTTTAGCAATTGGTTAGGTGTGAAAAGTTGGTTACCAAAAAAGTAATGGAGGATGGTAGGAGATGCAAGAAGAGGATGAAATACCAAAGAAACCCTAGTGTAAACCATATGCTAGAGGCAATGATCTCAAAGAAGAGAAGCAGGGAAGATGGAAGGAGGAAGCCAATCCCAAGACTTGAACTCGTGTCCGCCACCCTTGCATGGAATGCCAAGTCGTAAGTTACTGTAGATTAATTAATATGAATTAATCTATAGTTTCAACAAACATATAGGGAAACTAACACCTTAGCTGATGCCCTCTTTAAAATGGCAAGCTTTTTATAGGAACCTAAGCAATTTTCTGTGGCAAAAGATTTACCGATCCACATGCATGGCTTGTAACTTTATATCAGAATCGCTTTCCTTATATTAGACTTATTAAATAATGTGAACTGTATGTTTTGTATTTGTTTGGTTTTAATTTATTGCACAATCTCACTAATCACACACAGAATTCATAAGATGCTATGGTTATTGCATACATCCTTTCTTTCAATTCCAAGAGGTAAGGTTTATGTGCCCCTCTCTTCTTGTAATTTTTCTATTTTATAAATAAAAGGGTAACCAAAGCCCACCAGGCGCACAATGCCTGTTCCTTAAAAAAATCTACAATAATGTCTACAGTAGCATGCAGTCTCTCTATGCTCTCTCCCTTATCGTTCATAGCATGCAGTGTCTCTGTTTGTGTTTTGCTGGCTCACGCATGTCACTAGATGTCTATGCTCACATTCCTTTTTTTTAAAAAAACTATTATAACTTTTCATCATTTTTTATTCTTTGAAAATATGTTATCCTAAAAGGTAATTTAATGATAGACCCTCCTGTGATGTATATAACTTAATTCTTAAAATTTATAAATTGTCTAGGAAAATACACCTATAGTTCTATAATATAAGATTCAGAGTTTTAAGTGTCGATCTCACAGGAACTACGAATAATAAAAATGACTATTTTCCTATTATCTAACTGATGATTAAGGTGATTATGATAATTCACATTTAAAATAAAAGACAGTTGCTTAAGGTATCACATTTCACATATGAAATTGGTATGTAATAACTTGTCCACCTCTTCATCAATTGCAAGTTACCTTTCTAATGCAAATGTAGGTCCAAAACTTGATCGAACCTTTTGCTTATAGATCACCAATTTTGTATCAATTGCCTTCATATTTTTAGGTCTGCAAGAAAAGAGGTCCTTGCACTCCCTTAATAAAGCTTCCATATATGCCAAACCAATACTTGCCCTTATCTTTATCAGCTTTGCAGCTAGTAAACATGTTTCTTGAAGCTATGAACAACAAATCCTAACAAAAATAATAACATTCATAAATCAAACATCATTACAATAAGGATGGAAAATTAACGCATTTATAGAAATTGAACAAGTTTCTAGGTTTGCTTAGTTTCAACATGAGTTTTGTTCTAATTTGCTGCTTGGTTTGAATGGGTGGGCGCTATGGATGTGGAGTGCTGGTTTGCTAGATGGAGAGTATGTGTTGAGAGGGTAGGAGTTTGAGAAGGCTGGTTTGTTGAAAAGGAAGGGGAGTGAGCATCGATTGTTATGTTATGGTTTTTAGGATTTTTGAGATTTGGTTTTGATGAAGTAGGAGAAGGGGATGAGATGGAAGATGAAGGTAAAGGTAGGGGGCGGGGGAATCTTAATCCATTAAGAAATGGAAGTCTGAGTGCAGAATTTTAAGGCTTGATGGGCAACAGAGAGAGTAAGGGAAAAGCAAAGGATCTGGAAAATGAGATGATAGTAAGGGAAAAAGCAAAAGTCGGCTCGGCGGATCCAAATAGGGGAGAGCCAGGAATGATGAAGGTGGGCAAAAGCAAAAGAGAAAGGAAAAAAGTTGGGAGGGCAAGCAAATCAGACGGTGAAGAGCAGAAGCCATTCAAAAAGCAGGAGGATGCCTAGAGAGAAGAAAGAGTTTCTATCTCATCATGGAAATATTAGTCTTGTTTGATTTCTTAAAAATTGATTGAAAAGTATGTGCTTTATGAGCGTTGAATCAAAATGTCTTAGGTTCAGAAGTTAATAGTTAACTAGGTTTCTTGTTTAGTTTAGGCCCCTTTTTAATTTAGTGAAATATATCATTTCTATGGGTTAAGAAAATTTTAAACATATATTAATACAACACTTCTTTCTCTTAGTTTTATTTTCAACTTAGACTCTTATAAGCCTTCCATCCTTCTCCGTCCCTTTCATACTTCCTGCTGTGGAGGGAGTT
>JAOTIZ010006272.1:0-11199 GCA_027123425.1 Erythroxylum panamense | reverse complement strand
GAGGTCACCCAAAGGTGGACCATTGCTTATAATTAATGATATTAAAGGGACTTTATCAACATATTTGGTTAATATGAATGTATATCCAAAGATAACATGCATGTTGACTAGAATATGATTAATTGTCCATTGTAGCAAACTATGTATATGCATTGTAATAGGTTACTACTACGTATTTAAATTTCACCCAAAAGAGAATTTAAATGCATAATCAAAGTGTATTAGTTAGTTTGAATCCATTTAGGTTTACTCAAAGCATTAGTATGTGAGATATATGTTATGTTTATAGCATCAACTAATTTGTTTGTTTTAGGAAATGTGCTTATCAAATTCAATGGTCTGAACTATGCTGATTAGTCCAAACAAATCTAGTACCAATTGGATGTAATAGATTTGGACTTAGCCATAGTTTCTAACGTAAGGCCTGTAGCTATAACTGGGTCTAATAAGCTGAGCTTGAATTTGATGCGAATGACAATTATAGAAAATGTAAAGCCATCAATTGCTAAAATAGACAATGCAAAGGAGTTCATGTTGAAGCTTAAAGAATACCCGCAATCTGATATAGCTGACAAGTCCATAGTAGGGACTTTAATGAGTGATCTTGAAGTAAATCACTTGTTAATATATAAATCACGTATAATGTGTAGAGTACACAAGAAGGGGGGTTGAATTTTGTTAAATCGTCTAAGATATTAATCTTTAAAATCTTCATGATTTTCTTTACAAATTCAGAAGATTACAAACCAATTCACTTAATTTGATGAGTAATGCATCAAAGAAAAATTATTATATATTCTTCTAACAACAAGAAAATTAAAGAGATAAGGGTTAGAGAATATGACACTGCGATTTATACTGGTTCACCCTTAACCTTGGGCTACGTCCAGTCCTTAGAGTTTGTCTGATATTTCACTATATCCTTCAACGTTACAAGTATTATTTCTACACTTGCAGAGCCTCTTCAGGTCTCTCTCCCAAAGTATTCTTTATCTACTTCCTTAGCCTCTCCAGGCTCTAGCCTTTCTTTCACTTGGAAAGATATTGTTTAAGCTTCACATTACAGATATATTTGCTCTCTTTCTCTCTTTTTTTTGGCACTTGAGTATAGACTCTAAGTATGTTTCGTACAATAAGATTTTCTCTCTTATATTGTATTTAGATTACGACTATAACTAGTATTTATAACCTAAATCTTCAACTGTCTTTTTTGAGAAATCCACTTGTTGAATCTTCTAAAAACCATTATTAGTTGAGTCCTGTAACTAACTCTAACTAACTAAATAACTAACTGATGCTCTAGAATATTTTTCAATTGCATCATCTAGTATTATGCTTCGTCTGTTGTTATGCTTCGTCTAGTGTTATGTTTCGTTTGATGACTTAGACTAAATACTTCGCACTTCGTTTGATCCATCTAAGGCGTTTTGTCTTATTCAACTTTTACTTAAGTATCGTCTTGAGTTGACCTTGATTCTTAAGTATCGTCTTGAGTTGACGATTTGTGTCACTTACATTTATCTTAGCACTTAATAAACTCATCAAAATAATTCACACACTTTTATGATTATTATTATTTGATTTTCTTCAAAATTAATAGAAGAAGTAAAGTCTTCTTCACTTAAAAATCTCCCCTTTTTTGACGATAACAAATAATCATAATATTAAAAGATAAAATAATATTCAGAAGACAGATGAATAACAAATAATGTTCAAAGGAATAACAACTAAAGTAATACACAAGATATGCATAAGATATACAATGAATTCTTTCTAATGTTCTCCACTGTTCTCCCCCTATTTGTTATTAACCAAAAAGATAGTTCATTTTAGACACTTCAGAATTTCAGAATACATGTGTTTAATATTAGTGCAGATCGTCTTGAGGTCTTGTTCTATTGAAACACGTAGAAGTGCTATTTCCTTATGAAGATCACCCACTGCATCACCTAGTTCATCAACCTTAGTATGAATTTCCTCAATGTTTTTAGCTAAGGCTTCTTGAACTTCCGTCTACTTGTTACTAGTTTTAGTCCAATTGATGAAATGCTTCAAGAACTCCGAATTGATTGTAGCATCTTGTAGTATTTCACTAAGTGGATGAGGGTGTTCAAAAATAGATGGTTTTCTAGGTGAATCGTCTAATTCTATGATTTTGATTGAGGGTAATTTGAAGGTTTATTTTCCTTCAGGGATATCAAGATCATCAGGTCTAGATAATTTGTAAATTGGTTGCCTAAGAAGGTGTCAAATAGTTTTAAACGAAGGTATAAAACCTAAGGATCTAAAATGAAAGATTAAATGCATAAAGGTTTCTAAGTTAAAATCAACACCTTCAATTGTGATACTTCTGTATCTTCCTTTTGAAACTGTGCCAACTACCTTGAAACTTTCGCCTTTGGTAGATACTCCAAATTGAATTCCTGATGCCCTTGATATTTGACGTGATACATAGACACCTACAGGTTGAGCTGCATTACATACATCGTCTATGTTCTTCACTGCCACTTGAATATGTTCTTCTATAAGATCATCTTCATGTCCTTCAGGAAACATCTTCCTCTTTCCTTTCCCTCCATTTATTACTAGTATTGGACATCTTAGTTGTACATCTGGTACAATCTTGATTGTCGTTCTGCTTGCTATCATATAGATTGTATAACGACCTTTCGTAATCTTCAATAGATATGATTATGATTTTTCATCTCATAGAATACCATATAGTCTTCATTCTTCATGACTTAGAAGATGTATCGTCTAATCATTTACTAGTATAGGCTCAACTTAAACTTTGATTGTCTGTTTAGAAGGTTCTCTGATGATAATTTAACTTCTGTTTAAATCAGGTGTTGATTTTTTTATGACCTTCATTTTCAAATCCTTTTTTTTATTGGTTGAGGAGGGTTGTAAGGTACTAACTAATGTTCAGCAGTCTGTCTTTTGTGGAACATTAGATGAAGAAACCTTTTTCTGAATAAGCTTCACCTTCTTTTATTTTTCTACTGGTTTGGAAGGCAGTTGTTGTTGAGGCTTCTTCCTATCAAATAATAACTTCCTTTTTATCTCTGTCTCTTCAAATGATTGTGCTGATTGAATTTGAGGGATCAAGACAATTGATTTGGTAGGCTACTGTTGTTGCTCTTGCTTCTTTTCACACTCAGAATCTCCACCAAGAATCAGAACTTTCTGCTTCTTCTGTTCTTGTTGTCATAATGTTAATAATCTTAGTGACCTTCTTGACTATTTGGGTCTTTCTGATTGGAGCGTCTCAGCCTTCCTCTTTAAAGACACTTGGTGAGTTAGTTGTTGGACCTTGCTTTCCTTCGTTTTTAGAACCGCCTTGACTTGTATTGGCACATCAGACGATTGTTCAACGTTTTCCTCTGCTGATATTCTTCCTAACGACTGAGGTTTTGCTTGTATTTCAAACGGAACATATTCAATCTTCCTTCGTGTTACTAAAAGCTCCCCCTTAGACTTTGCTTTAGCTTCAGTCTTGATTCCTATTTTGTGAATATTAGAGGCATTAATAACAATCTTAATATTCATCTTTACTATGTTTCCTCTATTAAGTAGGATTCTAGATTCTTTGAAGAATCTTGTTAACAGCATAAACTCTTCACATAATAATCCTCCCTAGCCTTTATCATGTACTTCATAATCAAGAACGGAAGATTAATAGGATGGTGAGTAAGTAAATGAAACAAACAATGTTTATCATACATTGTCGCAATGTCTTTTGATCTTGCTCTTGGTAGGATACAATGAAGAGGAAGTGAATGAAGAACCCTAGCCTTCGAAATGAGGTTTCAAAACTTCTTGACTCTTGGATTACTGGATCCATATAGTGGTCGATTGATGTTAGCTTTGTCTATATGAATTTGAACGATCCATTCTGTATTGTTAAACAATTTTGCTCCAATACTTGGACACCCAATAGCCTTCTCGATAGAATCTTGTATGACTATTATTGACAACCCATCTACCATCGATACCAAGGTGTTGTCTACCACCTTCGCATTCTTCAAGAACTCATATATTTCATTCAGATATACCGTCTCTCAGATGTTGAAGAAATTTTTCCAGCCAACTGCTTCAATCTTTGGTTCGATATCCATCTGACTTTTCTTCAAGGAAGTGAAATTGACAAGTCTCCCATAGACAAGAGATTTCAACATTTTTATTCTGTAACAAATAAACACTAAACACATAAATGTATTTCGCTTAACGAAGCAAGGTTAGTATATAAAAATTTATGAAATGAGCAGAATTTGAAGATTAGAATAGAGTGTTGGATCGTCATTGTTGAGAACAATTTAAACAAGTCGGTTTCAAAGTTTTTCAAGAAAATTCTAGAGTGTAAGGTGTTTCAGAATCTTGAGATGATTTCCTTTTTTATACATACTCTTGAAAAGTTACCATTTACTTATCGTTACTATTTTAACTTGAAAACTTACGACTTTTCAGCTTCATCTGGACAAATCGTCTAGATCATGGAGTGTCAGATGAATGGTCATTTAACATCACCATATTCAAGTTTTGTCTGTTTTCTTTGAATATGTATTCACTTAAGGGTTTGGTGAAGATATTTGCCCATTGTTGATTCGTCTCAACAAATTGTAGATTTATGATCCCTCTCTGTACATAGTCTCTTATAAAATGATGTCTAACTTCAATATGCTTTGTCTTTGATTGTTGTATTGGATTCTTTGAGAGATTAATAGCATTTTTATTGTCAAAGAAGATTGAAATCTGATCTTCTTGGATAGAATACTCCTCTAACTGATACTTAATCCATAACACTTGTGAACAATGACTTACAACTGACATGTATTCAGCTTCTGCAGTAGATAGAGCAATTAAACTTTGCCTCTAGCTTGACCAAGAAATTAGATTATGACTAAGAAAGTGACAACCTCCACTTGTACTCTTTTTATCAATCCTATCTCCAGCATAATCAGCATTACAGTAGCCAATTAACCTAAAATCTTTCTCATACATTAAGCAAACATCAGTAGAACCTGCCAAGTATCTCTAGATTCTTTTTACAGTAATATAATGAAATTCTCTAAGATCGGCTTGAAATCTTGCACACAAACAAACACTAAATAATATATCAGGTATGCTTGCAGTTAGGTAAAGCAAAGATCCAATAATTCCTATGAAAAGAATTTGATCAATCTTCTTACCAACTTCATCCTTAGATAAGAGGATTGAAGGATGCATAGGAATTGATATTGGTTTAACATTCTCCAGTTTATATTTGACTAAAAGTTATTTGATATATTTTTGTTGATAAATAAATATCTTTTCTTCAGTTTGATTAATTTGTAAACCAAGAAAGAACTTTAATTCACCCATCATACTCATTTCAAATTCACTTTTCATAAGATTTTCAAATTTTGAACATAATTTTTTAGAAGTTGCACCAAAAATGATGTCGTCTACATATATTTGTACAACTATAAAATCATTTTAAATATATTTTCTAAATAAAGTTTTATATACTTGACCTCTAATAAAGTCATTTTTAATCAAAAACGAACTCAAACGATCATACCAAGTATGAGGTGCTTGTTTTAATCCATACAAAGCTTTTTGAAGTTTATAAACATAATCTGGTTTATCAATGTCTTCAAAACCTGGGAGTTGTTTTACATAAACTTCTTTATCTATAAAACCATTCAAAAAGGCACTTTTCACATCCATTTGAAACGGTTTTATATCATGAAAAATATCATATGCAAGCAAAATCTTAGTAGCTTCTAGTCTAGCTACAGGAGCATATGTTTCATTATAGTCTATTCCTTCTTATTGGTTATGGCCCTGAGCTACTAATATAGCATTTTTACGGTTTATTTTTCCTGATTCATATAGTTTCTTTTTGAATACTTATCTGGTTCCTATATTAGATTTATTGTATGGTTTAGGAACTAGAGATCAAACTTTATTCCTTATAAATTGATTTAACTCCTCTTGCATAGCTAAAATGCAAGCTTCGTCTTGAAGAGCTTCATCAATTTTCTTAGGTTCTAATTCAGAAACAAAAGCTACATTTTCCTCTCTTCTAAATTTAGATCTAGTTCTCACTCCTTCTGATGTTTCTCCTATAATCAAGTTTTCTGGGTAAGAAGATTTATATTTCTAGTCTTTTCTTAGACTAAAATTTTCAAAGATATCTTTTACCTTATCAAGTGGATCATCTAGTGGTGAAATGTCTAGATTATTAACTAAAGGAGCAGATTGAGTTGCATCATCAGAATCGTCTCTTTTATCTAGATGAGAATCATCATCCAATTTTACACGCATAGACTCTTCAATAGATTTAGAAACAAGATTATAAACTCTATAAGCTTTAAAAGTAATTGAATAACATAGAAAAATTCCTGAATTAATCTTAGAATCAAATTTATCCAAATTTTCTTTTGTATTCAATATAGTGCATTTGCAACCAAAAGGATGAAAGTAAGATATATTTGTCTTTCTTCCTTTCCATAATTCATATGGAGTCTTATTTAAAATAGGTCACAAAAATACTCTATTTTGAATATAACAAGCTGTATTTACAGCTTCTGCCCAGAAGTACTTGGGAATATTCATTTCATATAGCATAGTCCTTGCCATTTCTTGAATCATACTGTTCTTTCTCTCTACAACTCTATTTTGTTGAGGAGTTCTAGGAGCAGAAAAATTATGGAAAATTCCATTCTCTTTACAAAACATTTTGAAATTTTCATTTTCAAATTCTCCACCATGATCACTCCTAATTCCAGCAATAGAAATTCCTTTTTCATTTTGTAACTTTTTGGATAAAACTTTAAAACATATAAAAGATTCATCTTTATGTGATAAAAACAATATCCAACAAAATCTAGTGAAATCATCAACAATTACGAGACCATACTTCTTTCACCTAGACTTATTGTTCTGGTTGGACCAAACAAATCTATATGTAACAGTTCTAGAGGTCTATATGAAATTACAATAATTTTAGAAGAAAAGTATGTTTTAACTTGTTTTTCTTTTTGAAAACTCTCACAAAAGAAATCTTTGTTAAAACTGATCTTTGGTAATCCTCTTACCAAATCATGTCTGACTAATTTAGAAATATGTTTAAAGCTAACATGACCTAGCTTTTTATGCCAAATCAATTTTTCCTCATCTGTTGATATAAAAAATGAAATATTTTGACTTTCTTCTAAGTTAATTTTATAGAGATTATTTCGTCTCTTAGCAGAAAAGAATATGGAACCATCTTTGCTTTTGACTACACAAGAATTTTGATTAAAGGATACTTCAAAACTAGAATCACATAACTAACTTACACTAATTAGATTATGCTTTAAGACTTCAACTAGCAGAACATTATCAATAGATGAAAAAGAATCTTTACCAATTTTGTCGATTCCAACTATTTTCCCTACTGGTTGTCTCCAAAAGTTACTGATCCTCCTTGCTTATATTGGAGGTCTAGGAATATAGACCTTCTACCTATCATATGTTGTGAGCAGCCACTATCTAAGTACCATTGGTGATGGTTGCTTTTTCTAATAAAGGAGATCTGCAATATATATTATATCTTTCCTAGGTACCTATATTTTCATGCGTCCTTTAGGATTAGCCGTACAGTTTTTCATGGAATAATAAGAATATTGTTTCTTTTTCTTTCTATTAGGAACAAAACTCTTATTATGAAGAATATTACTATTATGAATATTATTTCTATTATTAAAACCTAAACCAGTATTATCATTTAGATGTCTATATTTTCCAATCATATCATTCATCCTTTTTGTACTTTCAGTAAATATTGAAAAATCTACTGAAAGACTATTAATCCTTTGTTTCAGTTGATTAATTTCCTCAGGTCTATTTACAGTTACTTTCTTTTTCTTATCGTCTACTTGTTTCTTAAGGTAGACGTTTTCTTTTTCTAACACTTCTATGTTCTTCAAGCTTTTAGCAAATTACTTTTTCAAAATCCTATATTGTTTTAACATTGCATGTGAATCTTCTAACAATTCTAAATATGCATCTTGAAGTTCATTAAAGTTAGAAGTTACCTCATCATCGCATTCCTTTTCAGCTACCAAGCATATATTTGCTTGTTTTGATGCTTCTGAACTAGAGTCAGATTCGGACGATTCTAAACCTTCCTAGGTTGCTATCATGCCCTTTTTATTTTCTTTACTTTTCTTTTGATTTCTTTTGAGCAACAGACATTCAGTCTTGTAATGTCCTGGTTTGTTGTACTCATAGCAGACGATAGAACTTTTCTCATTCTTTGATTTGTCTTTGCTATTCTTTTTAATAGAGAAGTCTTTATTTCCTGTTGATTTCTTTTCCCACATCCTCCTAATCATTCTTAAAATGAAGGATAGTTCATCATCATCTTCACTTAAATCTTGATCAGACTCACTAGCATCATCATTCTTGATTTCTTCATTCTTTAATGCTTTTGAAGATGTGTTTCTATTTTTCTGTATTTTGTGATTCTTCTGACCAGCCTTTAATTCAATAGATTTATCCCTTCTAGTTTTATCTTTTGCATCAAGCTCTACTTTATGAATTTTTAGTGAGCCAAGCAATTCATCTAGCTTTAACTTACTTAAATCCTTAGCCTCTTGTATTGTCGTCACTTTGGGTCTCCATATTTTTGGAAGACTTCTGAGAATCTTTCTGACATGTTCCTAACTATCGTAGATTCTCCCCAGAGCTTTAAGTCCATTAACAATTGTTTGGAATCGTCCAAACATCTGATCAATAGTCTTATCATCTTTCATCTTGAACAACTCATACTAATGAACAAGAATACTAATCTTGGATTCTTTCACCTGATTTGTGCCTTCATGTGCAATGGTTAATGTATTCCACATTTTCTTTGTAGATTCGCATCTATGAACCTTATTATATTCACTTCTACTTAGAGTATAGCTTAAAAAGAATTTGGCCTTTGAGTTTAACTGAAAGCCAGCTTTCTGATCAGTCGGCCATTGGTCGCAAGAGATTTTATTTCCTTTGTTGTCTGTTGATGTATATGGACCATTTTCAATGATATCTTAAAGATCAATATGTGTCGATTCTATAAAGAGCCACATCTTTCCCTTCCAATAATGATAATCTTCACCATTGAATGCAGGGGGTCTTGTGACAGAGGCACCTTCTGCTATAAAAACATGTGATTCAGCCATGGATCTTTGTCCTCACTTTGTAATAGTTTTTCTTGGAAACCTTGCTCTGATACCAACTGAAGTAAAACACTTGTTAATATAGAAATCACGTATAATATTTAGAATACACAAGAAAGGGGTTGAATTGGGTTACATCATCTAAGATATTAATCTTTAAAATTTTCTTGATTTTCTTTACAAATTCAGACAATTACAAACTAATTCACTTAATTTGATGAGTAATGCAACAGTGAAAAATTATTATCTATTCTTCTAACAACAAGAAAATTAAAGAGATAAGGGTTAGAGAATATGACACCGCAATTTATACTAGTTCACCCTTACCTTGGGCTATGTCCAGTCCTCAGAGTTTGTCTGAGATTTCATTATATCCTTCATCGTTACAAGTATTATTTCTACACTTGCAGAGCCTCTTCAGGTCCCTCTCACAAATTATTCTTTATCTGCTTCTTTAGCCTCTCCAGGCTCTAGTCTTTCTTTCGCTTGGAAAGATATTGTTTGAGCTTCATGTTACAGATGTATTTGCTCTCTTTCTCTCTTTTTTTTCATTTAAGTACAGAATTTCTCTAAGTATGTTTCGTATAATAAGATTTTCTCTCTTGTATTGTATTTGGTTTACAACTATAACTAGTACCTAAATCTTCAACTGTCTTCTTGGAGAAATTTGCTTGTTGAATCTTCTAAAAACCATTATTAGTTGAGTCCTGCATCTAACTCTAACTAACTAACTAACTAACTGATGTTCTAAATTATTTTTCAATTACTCATCTGTTATTATGCTTTGTCTGGAGTTATGCTTCATCTAATGTCTTAGACCAAGCACTTTGCACTTCGTCTGATCTATCTAAGGCGCTTTATCTTATTCAGCTTTTACTGAAGTATCGTCTTGAGTTGACCTTGATTCTTAAGTATCATCTTGAGTTGACGATTTGTGTCACTTACATTTATCTGTGCACTTAACAAACTCATCAAAATAATTCACACACTTCTAAGATTATTATTATTTGATTTTCATCAAAATTAATAGAAGAAGTGAAGTCTTCTTGACTTAACAGAGGTGACGAACAAAAATTTTAATTGATCACAACCCATTCACGATCATGTAACTCATATGTCAAACCTAGCTGTAAAGCTGAAATCCATAGGTATGGATGTGAGTGAGTCCTTTCTGGTATAGTTCATTATCAACTTCCTTCCTCTAGAGTTTGGCCAGTTCCAGGTGAATTATAATACCATTAAGGGAAAATGGAACCTTCAAGAAATAAAGGCCATGTTGGTTCAAGAGGAAGGGAAATTGAAGAAAATAAAAGAACATTCCATTCATCTCACGTTTCATCAAGAAGCTAGTAGCAGCAAAAATAAGCCAGGAAAAAGATAAGGACAAATCTCTCAGCGAAGTTAATGAGGGTCAAATCCATAAGGATAAGAGGTGCCACTTCTGCACAAAGTCTGGTCACTTCAAGAAGGATTTTCCTAAAAGAAAGACTTGGTTCGAAAAGAATGTTACATACTATATCTTAATATGTTTTAAATCAAACCTTATTGAAGTGCCTCATAATACCTGGTGGTTAGATTCTAGTGTAAATGTAGCATCCCACTCCCACGAGACCCGAACCCGACATCGACTGTGATATCCGAGCCCGCGACCCGCGAGGGTGGTATGCTAAAGCAGTCAATGCAGTTTAAAACTCAGTAATACTTTTTTTTTTTTGAAAACCCATCGAGTGCGCAAACATCAGTAAATAATTTCGGCCCGTTCTAAAATGAAATCATTTTCAACAAAACACTATTTCGATGATCAAATTACAATACAGCATTAATCAATTGGGGCACTCAACAATAATAGTACTAATCTTGCGGAAATACAAATTTACACATAATTCCAAATGACACAAATGCAGACGTGAACTGATCCCGACCTTAACTCTGATTTGCAATTGGTAATCATACTCCCGTGCCCAACGGGGTACTCTTCGATCCCTGAAAAATATTTGCAATGTTGGGTGAG
>JAOTIZ010006076.1:0-11215 GCA_027123425.1 Erythroxylum panamense | reverse complement strand
TATCAAATACATCAACATCCAATAATGCTTTTCTCATAAGTTTCCTTAAAGCATACATACAACATATATATATAACAGTTATTTTATATCATTTCTTATTTCTAAATTCCACTTAAAAATCGGGGTCTAACAATATGTTACTTTTGTGGTAAAGATGGACATATTGACAATTTTCCTTCTAAAAAAGGGTAATGAGCAAGCCCTCAAGCAAATGGGTTAAAAAGAAGAAGGAAACTAACAACTAAAGACCCAAGCTCATTTGGGTACCTAAAACATATTAATTGGGTTATTTTGTAGGTCTTTGAGAAAAAGAGGAACAAATAGTACATGGATAGTGGGTGCTCAAGGCATATGACCAGAGATGTATCCCTTTTAGAGACAAATATGAAGGATTCATCACTATTGGAGATAATTCTGATGGTAAGATAATTGGCATAAAAAAAGTTGGTAAGAAAGATTACATAATTATGGATAATGTACTTTTATTTAATGGATAGAAGTATAACTTGTTATCATCATTGTGTCTAGAATAGTTTACAACAAAAAAGAGAAGGAAACATATATACAATTGACCTTGATGATTTCTCTAACCAAGTTATGAAGTGTTTAATATCTATTAGTAAAAATTTGTGAATTTGGCATAGGAGACTTAGACTTCTAAGTATGGACCTCATTTCAAACCTCAAATCTAAACAACTTGTTAATAGGATCCCAAAGGTCAAATTTAAAACATAAAAGATTTGTAGAGCTTGTCAAATTAAAAAGCAAACCAAAAACTCATTCAAAAGTAATTCAACTTATGGCCTAGGGCCAAAGTCCTTTAACAAATTAATCGACAACCAAAAGTTAGTAACTTCCGTTAGACTTCAATTACTTCATATGGATTTGTTTGGACTAACTAAGATTGCTAGTTTAGGTAGCAATTTTATGATTTCGTCATAGTTGATAATTTTAGTTGATATACTTAAGTCTCAATCTTTGCAAACAAAAATGAATGTTATGTGGCATTTGTCAAATTTGTCAAAAAGGTATAAAATGAAAAGGAACCTTCTATTGCTTCTATTACGAGGGACCACAGTAGGGAATTTGAAAATGGAAAATTTGAAACCTTTTGTAAGAATGACAATCTCTTTCATAATGTCTCTTCACAAAAAACCCTAAAAAAAGGAGTTGCTGAAAGTAAAAATAAGATCTTATAAGAAATGGCTAAAACTATGACCAATAAGTATAATATTTAATTAAATCTAAATATAATATTTAATTAAGTATTTTTGGATGGTGGTAGTCACCATTGTATGTCACATCTCAAATAAAGTCTACATAAGATCAATTTTAGATAAAACCCCTACGAACTTTAGTACGAGAAGATTCAAAAAATCAATTATTTTAAAGTTTTTGGTTGTAAGTACAATATTTTGAATACTAAAGATAACTTAGAGAAATTTGATTCCAAAAAAGATCAAGGGATTTTTTTTGGCTATTCCTTAACTAGCAAAGCATATAGGGTATTCAATAGAAAGAACCTTACTATTGAAGAATCTACATATGTTGTCTTTGATGAATGTAACCCTCTTATATCCAAGAAAGATCTTGAAGATGGTGATATCAATATATCCAGAGAACTAAACTTGGTAGCCTTTAAAGGAAACGAAAGTGATCACCAATAAATCACTTATGAACATATTGTCAAATTAAATGAAACAAGAAGGATGAAGAACTCTTAAGAGATTGGAAATTCAAAAAGTGCCATCCTCCTAATTAAAATTTAGGTAATATTTAATAAGGTCTAATCATTATATCTCATTTTAAAAATTTATCTCATGTTGTTTTCATTTCTTAAGTTGAACCTAAGATAATAGAACATACCCTTATTGATGAAAGTTAGTTTTTATATATATATATAAATGGGGGTTTGAATCAATTTGAGAGGAATAAAGTGTGGACTTTAGTACCTAGACCTAGTGATCACCAAACTATAGGTATCAAATGGTTCTTCAAAAATAAATTAGATGAGTCAGGTATTATTATGAGACATAAAGGTAGATTGCTAGCAAAGGAGTATAATCATAAGGAAGGCATATACTTTGATGAAAATGTTGCTTTAGTGGCTAGGCTAGAAGCCATTAGGCTCTTGCTTGCATTTGCATTATATATGAATACCAAATTGTTTCAAATTGATGTTAAAAGTGCCTTTTTAAATGGTTTCATACAAGAAGAAGTTTATGTTGACCAACCTCCCAATTTTGAAAAACATGATGAACCAAACCATGTCTTCAAACTTTTGAAAGCTTTATATGGTTTAAAATAAGCCCCTAAAGTTTGGTTTGATACATTAAGTGAATTTCTTTTAGAAAATGGATTCTCTAAAGGCAAGGTTGGCACTACAATTTTTATTAAAACACACATGCATGATATCCTATTTCTTTCAAATTTATATTAATGAAATTATTTTTGGTGTTACTAATGAGAATATATGTAAAGAGTTTTCTGAGTGTATGGGGGGTAGAGAGTTCGAGATGAGCATTATGGGAGAACTTAACTTCTTTCTTGGACTCTAAATGAAGAAAATGAAGGAACATATCTTTATAAATAAAGCAAAATACATTAAAGAACTACTTAAATGCTTCATGATGGATTAAGCCAAACCATTAGGGACACATATAAGTATTATAATAAAATTGAACAAAGAGGAATAAGGTAAGTCAATGGATGTCAAGCTCTATTAAGGTATAATTGATAGCTTGCTTTATCTTACTGAAAGTAAGCCTAATATCATGTTTACTGTATACCTATGTGCTAGATTTCAATCAAGTCCTAGCGAATAATATATATTAGCCATTAAACTTATCCTTTGATACTTATGTGGAAAATTTTCATTAGGAAATTGGTACCATAAAAAATATTCTTTGACTTTAATTGGTTACTCAAATGCAAACTTTTTCAATAGCCTTTGGGTAGAAAGAACATGTTCAGTACTTGTCAATGCCTAAGAAATGCATTAGTTTCTTATTTAGTAAGAAACAAAATTCGGTTACTTTGTTTATAATAAAAATCGAATATATGGCGGTTGGTAGTTATTGTGCTTAAATCCTTTGTCTTAGACAACAACTTAGAGATTATGGATTATATCTCACTAAGATATCGATAAAGTGTGATAATATAAGTGTCATTTGTGGCACAAAGAATCCTATACAACATTCTAAGAACAAACACATAGAAATTACCATTTTATTAGAGATTATGTGCAAAACTAGGGATATTAAATTAGAGTTTCTGAATATTCAACGTCTATTGGCCAATATTTTTATTAAACCTATTAGTGAGGATACATTTTGTTCAATTAAAATAGAAATAGAAATTTTAATAGAAATTTGCTTAGATAAATGCCTTTTTTAAAATTATTTTTGAGTTAATTTATGTTTCTAAACTTTAATTTGATCTCTAAAAGCTTTAATATATGTTAACAGAACATACTTGACAACTAATATCCAAATTGGTTGACCAATATCCTCAAAATAGTTAAATTAATTGTTTGATCGTTTGAATGGTTGCCCAGTAAGTCTCACCGGTCGACCAATGATTGGTTAACCAATACTACTAAATCTGGAATTCATTTTCTTTCACTTGAGTTTATAAAAAGTCTGGTCTCATATAGTGATCAATCAAATTCATTGATTGGTCAACTAGTCTCTCAAGTAGGTTGGCCAATATTATTAATTCCTCAATACTGTTAGTTCCATAGAGTTTGTAGTTTCATTAGTCGCAAACAATGGTTAACTAACAACAGACACTGGTTGATTGATGTACCAAAATTCTTTAAAACACATGCTCCTCTTCTTTTTTCTCACCAGTCACTCACACCTCTCTCTCCTTCTCTACAAATTTCTTGACATGCTAGCTTTCACACTGACTTTCAATTTAAATGATAGGTTCTTATCCTAAAATGACTAGACGACGTGCCCGACACCCTACAATGGCCTTTCAATTGATATCTGATCCAGCTGGAAAGTTCTCATGGAGATAAGCCTATTGTCCTTTTTAGCAAAAAGCCTTAACTTAACATTAAAAAGACAAAAGTAGTGAACTTTTTTAAAAATGTTTTTTATTAAAAAGTTTGACAGTTCAACGACTATATTTTAACCTACCAAAAATTTTCAAAAGCCTTGTAAAAGGGCAAAATACTTTTATAATCATCTCAAAATCCCCACTATAAATTTTGGACTTTAAGTCCATTCACAGGCAATCTCAATAATCACTTCAATAATCTTAAAAATAAACTCAGACATATTCAGGTATTTAACTTTAAAACATTCATATACATGCATTCTTTACACAAAATATAGTCCAAAACATATTCATAAAGATGCAAATGTTCCCAAAAATATTTACAAGGAAAAAATGCCTTCATAGCAGCATATGACGAAGTTGACTAGTCGTAAGATGGAGTCTCTACTATTGAAGTCTGTGAGCTTGCACCTAGGAGGTTTCGTTTAAAAACAGAAAAGAAAGTATGAGCTAAAAGAGCTTAGTGAGTGCTACAATTTTTATTCAAATAATATTTAACTATTTAAACCTGTCTAAAACAAATTAATCTTAATTTGCATAATTTAATATTTTATATAAATCATATATGCTTCCTGAAATCAAATTTCTTAAATCGCTTTTCAAATAAATAGTGGCGACATTAAAAATGTCATGAATTTCTTACATGACATAGCCTATCACTAACTTCTTTGCCATATGGTACCCTCAGGTATAAAGTCACGAAGCTGGTTCTACATTGCTTACCCGTGATTGGTTAATCACTAATGATGGAGCTAGTTTTACATCGCTTACCTGCACCAAAATAATCATTATACATCAGTAGTTATGGAGCTAGTTCTACATCACTTACCTACAACTGATCAACCACTAGTTACATAACTGGTTCTACATCGGTTACCCGTACTAGGTTACCCACTATATACCAATAGTTATGGAGTTAGTTCTACATCGCTTACTTGCAACTGGTTAACCACTAGTTACGGAGCTGGTTCTTCATCGCTTACTTGTACTGGGTTAACTGTTATACATCGGTATATTAATATGTATAAAACCTATCGGTATATCATAGGCTAAAAACTATTTCCTTTTTATCAACCAATAACTTCATCTTAATATAAACTCAATTCATATAAGATTTAACTTTTAAACTTCAATTCATATTTTGCTAAAAACATAAATTGTACTAGTAAGATTCACTTATTATGCATCATTCACCTAAAACTCATCCTATATTCACTTCCCGATAGAATATAAACATTTTCATAAAATACATTTAAAATGCACTCACCATTAAGCAACTTTATCGCCAAGCACACTCACGCATTCTGTGCCTTTCCTTTACCTACACAAGCGCATTTCGCTTAAGCATTTATTTCCAAATTCAAAAATAAGATGTTAACACTATAAATTCTATTTAACAGAATTCTAGATTAGTATTTAATAGCGTACATGTAGGTTAATCGTATTTCCATTTACAACTAAAAGCTAACATATTGTTCTCCATTTCCAATTCTTACTTCAAAAGTCACTTAAAATCATATTTTTACCCATTCTAACTTATCAATTTTTTCAAAACACTATCTTACTCAATTTAATTCACCATATCATGATGATATATGATGAGTCACGGATATAGCCTATGTCCAGAAGCTATACCTCCACTTGTTCCTTACTTTTCACATAGCAAATGTTCAAATTAGGCTTTGATCCTTCTAGACATTCGTTCCCCCATGTCTCAAGTCTCAATATAATAAAAAATTAGACCATTTGAAGTTCCAATTCAAGAAACAAGCACCAAACATCACAAGCTGCTCTAACACAGGGGCAACTTTAGATCACCATTTTAAAATCTCAAATTCCATTATGATTCAGCCAGAACTAGGTCAGGATAGCTTCTAGGAATTTTTAGTACTATGTCTTAGGTTTCATTTTCAATTAGAATAACCTAATTTGGAGGTTTGTAGGCCAAGTTAAAGTCAAAACAAGATTTCTGGTTCAAGTGATCCGAGAACCAAATACGAACATTCACTAAACATAATTCTTTATCTTTTCGTATTCATCCCTCAAATGCTTCCAAACTTATTTTCTACTCCATGGCAAGTCAAAAATCATCATTTATCTTACATAAATCTATCCCACTAAAAGGCCCCAAAACTAGAAATTTAGGATAGGAAAACTTACCAATTTATTTTCCAATCTCTTAGTATTTAATGAGTACCTCCACTTGATCAAGATCTCTCCAATGTATGCTCCAAAACCATGAAAAATGGTAGCTGCACTCTTCTTCTCCCTTCTTGTCCGAATGTCCCTTCTTCTCTCTTCTTTTCTCTCTTTTTTTGGTCTCTTATGTTTATGTTCAATTGAAGACAAAAGTCTTGCTTTATTCTTTTTAATGCTCATTTAATGGATTTCACACTTCACCTTCCTATTGGTTCTATTCTAATGACTCATTCTTCCACTTACACCATGTAAAATTTCCAAATTACCCTTAATGACATGTAAAAAGACCAAATTGGCCATTATTGAATTTAATTCATTAACTAAATTAAATTCCAAAAATATTTCGCAACCATCTTAACTTATTTTTGATCTGTTTTAGTATCATTAAACTCTAATACTTATTCCAGATATTTTTTGTTATTTCGAGGTTAGATCCCACAAAAATTCACTATTCATCCAAAAATATTGTTCACCGAACATGAAAGTTTTTATTCAATGGAAGGAAAGTTTCGGGATTTTACAACCATCCCTCCTTATACAAATTTTATCCTCGAAATTTCACTAAGCATACATGTTCAAAACAAGTAGGGATATAATGTATGCATCTACTGCTCAGACTCCCATATAGCTTCCTCTACCACATGATTCCTCCACAATACCTTAGCCATAAGTCAAATCTTTCTTTAGGTTCCCTGGTTGTTTAGAGATTACATGTGAAGGGTCTGCTAGGTACTTACGAAGCATAGATACATGGAAGACATTGTGAATCCTCGCGAGCTCATCTGGTAGCTTCAATCAATACACCATTGACCCAATTCTTTCTGTGATCTCATACGGTCGCATATAATGTGGACTTAACTTACAGCGTTTCCCAAATCTAAGCACACCTTTCCAAGGAGAAATCTTGAGAAATACTCTATCTCTATTTTCAATTTCAAGATCCCTATGGCAATTATCCTCATAACTTTTCTGTCTTTCTTGGGCTATCTTTAATTTGTCCCGAATAACTTGAATTTTATCTGTGTCACCTACACAAGCTCGAGACCTACTAGTTTCCTTTCACCAACTTCATCCCAACATATTGGATTTCTCCATTTTCTTTCATAAAGAGCCTCATAAGGGGCCATGCCAAAACTAACCTGATAATTGTTATTGTACATGAACTTTATTAGTGGTAGGTGCATGTTCTAACTCCTCCTAAACTCCATAACACTGGAGCTAAGCATATCCTTAAGTGCTGGATAGTCCTCTCTGACTGTCCATCCGTCTAGGATCGAAAGGCAGTGTTACACTTCAAGCGTGTACTTAAGGCTTTCTGTAAGTTGGGACAAAATCTTAAGGTAAACCCAGGGTCACGATCTGAGACAATAGATATCAGCGAACCATGGATTCTCTCTATCTCATCCACATATAGTTAGGCTAACTTATTTAAGGGATAATCATTATGGATTGGAAGGAAATGTGTGGACTTTGTTAACATGTCCACTATTACCTGTATAGCATCGTGCCCCTTCTGACTCCTTGGAAGTCCTATTACAAAGTCTATAGTAATCTTCTCCCACTTCCATTCTGGGATTAGGAGGGGCTGCATTAATCCCAAGGCTTTTGATGCTCTGTTTTTACCTACTAATAGGTTAGACACTTAGAAATGAACTCTGCTATTTCCTTCTTCATCCCTCTCCACCAATAGTGTTCTTTGAGATGTTGGTACATTTCTGTACTACCTGGATTCATAATATAAGCTAAAGAATGAGCTTCCTCTAAGATCTCTTTCTTTAATTCTTATACATCTAGTGCACATAATCGTTGCCCCCTCATCATTGTACCATCTTCCTTGATGGTAAGATACATTCTCTGCCCAATCTCAACTTTTGTCTTCAATTTCATCAACTATGGATCTTGTTCCTGTCCCTCTCTAATATGATCCACTAAGATGGAACAAACGTGAAAGGTAGCAATTAATTTCGCTGAGTTTGTCATATCCAATTTCACTCCTAGAGACCTCATTTCCACTAGAAGTGGAAGATATATCATCTTCAATTGTGCTATCAAACTAGTAGGTCTCTTACTTAAGGTATCAACCACTACATTGGCTTTTTTGTGATGGTACTCTATCATACAATCATAGTGTTTTATTAACAAATATTGAAGACTCTTGTGATCCGTGAAAATCCTATAGGGAACACTATACAAGTAATGCCTCCATATTCTCAATGCAAAAATTACTGCTGCCAATTCTAGATCATGTGTAGTGTAGTTATGTTTATGATTCTTCAGTTGCCTAGAAGTATAGGCTACAACCTGTATGAGTACACACCCTAACCCCTTTCTCGAGGCATCACTATACACTATAAATCCATCAGTCCCCGTTGGTAACGTGACTACAGGAGCTATTGTCAGCCTTTCTTTCAATTCATTAAAACTTTGTTCACAAGCATCTAACCACTCAAACTTCTCCTGTTTTCACGCCAACTTGGTCAGTGGGTTTGCTATTCTAGAAAATCTTTAAATTAATTTCCTATAATAGCCTGCCAATCCAAGAAAGCTCCTAACTTTCATCACAGTGGTGGGAGGTCTCCAATTAGTAAGAAATTCAATCTTTTAGGGATCCACACTAAGTCCCTTAGTTGAGATGACATGACCCAAGAAAGAAACCATGTCAAGCCAAAACTGGCACTTGCTGAACTTAGCGTATAACTGGTGCTCTCGTAGGGTTTGTAGTACAATCTGAAGGTGTTCTGCGTGGTACTCCTGACTTTTTGAGTACACCAATATTTCATAAATAAACATGGTCACAAACTTATCTAGGTCCTCTAGAAACACCCTATTCATCAAATCCATAAAAGCAACTAGTGCATTTGTTAATCCAAATGGCATAATAAAGAATTTATAATGCGCGTACCTCATCCTAAAGGCAGCTTTCGGAATGTCCTCACTATAAACTTTTAACTAATGATAACCTGATCTTAGATTAATCTTTGAATACACCTTGGATCCCTATAGCTGATCCAATAAATCATCGATCCTCAGGAGTGGATATTGGTTACAAACTATCACTCTATTCAGTTGTTTGTAGTCGATACACAACCTTAAACTCCTATTATTCTTTTTCACGAATAAGACTGGAGCCCTAAATGGAGAGCTGTTGGGTCTCACAAAACCCTTATCTAATAACTCCTTCATTTGCACTTTCAATTCCTTTAACACCGTTGAACCCATTATGTACGGAGTAATTGAAATAGGTTAAGTTTCTAGTGGTATATCTATCTCAAACTCTATTACCCTATCTGTGGGTAATCCTAGAAGATCCTCCTAAAACATGTCAGGGAACTCTTTGACTACCTAAGTATCTCCTATTTGAAACTCATTATTATTCTGTTCAATTATGTAAGCCAGATATCCCTGGCATCCTTTACAGAGCATTCTACTAACTATCATGGAAGTCACAATACTAGGGGAAAGAACTTTATGTATCCCATGAAATATCACCTCTAGTTCCCTAATTGACTCAGCCTAACCTCCTTTTTAAAATAGTCCACCACTGCTTGATGTGAAGATGACCAATCCATTTCGAGAATAACATCAAAATCTCAGATATCGAATATGACAAGGTTTACTAGGAATTCCTTACCCTCAATCAGTATTTTACTATCTACGAACACTCTTTAAGCAAAAAATAAGTTCCCAGCTGGAATGGAAACTACTACCCCAACGTCTAATAACTGAGGCTCAACACTTAATTTTGCAGAAAATTCCATAAACATCAAAGAATATGTAGCACTAGGATCTACTAAAGCATATGCATCATGATCAAAAATAGCAATCATACCGGTGACGACCTCTGGTGTGGGATTGGTCTCCTACTGAGTGCTACAAAAACTTGAACTTATATACAAGGTCTACCTACCTGTCCTATAAGGAAAGCTTCCTTACCCCGAACCTCTTCTAGATCCAGTAAAACTTGACCCTCTTGTCTAAGAACCCCAGCCGCCCTGTCTATAATCCCTCCAGCTTGTAGAGGTGCTGAAGATCTAGCTACCGACCTGATGAGACTAATTGCAGACAATCTCTGATGAAGTGACCCTCCTGACCACAATGGAAGCAGCCAGTCATATTCATCCAACACTCACCCAAATGTTTTTTTTCCATAAGTAGCACACTCTAACAGTGGGGTTCTAGTGTCACTGGAGTCTCTGGGCCTAATGGGTGACCCAAACCTCCTGCCACCACTAAACCTCCTGCCACCACTCCATCTTGATTTATTTTTCTTGGTCGAACCCTGGGATGAACTAGATAGTGTGATGCACTTCTATTATGATATTGAATTCTGAGTGATTGTTATTGCACTTCTCTCCACTTTTATTGTAACTTTAACTAATTCTGCATAGTGTGTCTATGAAGCCGACGATAGGTGAATCCGTAATCTAAGACTCAAGCCTATAACAAACCTCTTAGACTTATACTCTTCAATATCAATAAGAAATGGAACGCTTTTGACAAGTTCTAAAAATCTTTTCTCATAATCCATCACTGATGTCAAACCTTGCTCTAAATGGAAGAACTCCTCTACCCTTGCATCCTTATAACTCTGTGAGTAGAATCTATCTATAAATTCTCTATAAAATTCTGCCCAAGATACCCCATCTGGATGTCGTCTCTCAATGGCTTCCCACTAATCTTTAGCCTCATCCTTGAGGAGGAAGCTGGATAACACAACTCTCTGCTCATGTTGGATCCCGTTTCCGGAACCCAACCTTGAAGCAAACCATCATCAAACCTCCAAAGCGTGGTTCCTTGAAATCTCATCTTGCTTTGATACCACAAATGTTGGGACCCGATTTTTGAAACCAGAGCCCAACCTCGGAAACATAAATCGAAAACATAAATAAAACGTGAGTGGACTTATACGTGAATAAAGAGGCATCAATACGGAATCCATGAAATCCAATCG
>JAOTIZ010006056.1:0-11215 GCA_027123425.1 Erythroxylum panamense | reverse complement strand
ACCTAATTCAATTAATTGGCAAACAAATCATGCAAGATAAATTGAATTCTAGACTTCAAAAATACCCAACATAATTCAGCATTCATACAATCCATGAGCACAAATATTCAACCATAAAATATCAAGAGTTAAGCATAAAATATCATAAAATCGACCCATAAGAATTAGCTACTAACCTCTACAATTGAAAAGAAAACTTAGTTCATGTCTAGAATTAAAGCAAAGTAAACAAATCTTGTTCAAAACCATGGTATAATCTTCGGCTATAGAAAAGAAGAAAAGAAGAAGAGACTTAGGGTTTTTCCTAAAGAAAGAAAGGACTCTTTGAAAAATAGGTTATTCACATCATACACACACCAAAAAATAGACGTGTCTCTTTAAAAATGGGACTTTTTAATAGGGCTTCCTCTCTCTACGTGCATTGTGGAAGCCTCCTCTATGCTGTGAGTGGGCTCCTCTTCTTGGCTCCTAATGCTGCTGCGTTTTTTTGCCTTTGGAATGTCCTTTTTTGTGTTTCTCCGCTGCCCCTATGCATGTTCCTGCACTTAAGACTTAAATGTGAGCCTATTTCGGGCTTCTTCATGGGCTAAACTGTTTTGGGATTTATTTTGGGCTTGCTCCACATCAAGATGGGTCTCTCTTCAAGTCATTTACGGACTGGTTCGTCACTACAAGCCATTTAAAATTGGCCCCAAACTCTGATCATTCTCGAATTGGTTATGTTATCTTATTTCTAAACCAATTTCAACTAACCATAAAAAGTAAGATATAGAGTTTGGTCGGTTCAAAATTGGTCATTGGAAAGATCATTGAGTCAGCTTCAATTTGACCTTTAGATCGTAGAAATCCAACAGTCGGGTCTTCAGATATTAATTTTTGAAGCGCAAGAGGACAAACTCCATGTGTCCAACTTTATGTCAGTTTTCGAAAATTTAATGCTCTCAAATGAAAGCTCCAAAATTTTTGAAACTTAGTGAAAACATTCTTCAATGAGTCAAGAATATTCTTGCCAAATGTTAGAATTTTCTAATGCACCAATCCCGAGATAAAAATTCCCAAAGATCCAAAGTTCAAATCTGCCACAAATCGTAAAAACAGTGTTAATTTCAACCTATTAAGAACTTTTTGTATTGTATGTGTCTAAAGCTCTAATAATTATAAAACATGATAAATAGGCCATAGATTGCCATAAAACACATGCAAGATACTAAATATAAGGTAATAAAAGAATATAAAAATATGATTGCATCACTATCATACTTTGGTACTGCAACCATGTAGTTTGATACAATTGATCATGCATATCATCCACATGACATACTAATAATTTAATAGGCATATATACTAATTAACTATATAGTATACCATGGTACAATTAATATAACTGGCCTAACCATACAATTATGCATAGTACCAAAGTATGGAACTACACTATATTTCTGCATGTTAAGTACAATACCAAAGTAAATTCTAATACACTTTAACGTTACATGTAATATAGTCACATAGGCTATAACCAATTAACTGGTATATAGTATAACTAACACATATTATAGTTAAATATATTATGTGTTACATAATATTAATGTATACCCTATGCCATTCATTGGTATACCATATGTACTAAATTTGATAGTATACCATGCCCATAGTATACTATATTAGGAACTATTACATTGGTATGCATGATAACCAATTATGAATGTACCAAACCAATTAGGTATCTTAATAGTAAGTATAAACATGGTGCATAAGTACCCATGCAAAAGGAACATGTTTTCTAAATTGGCATAAAGCTTATTTTCTTTTAAAAGTTTAAACACATCATGCAAGTGTTTCACATGATCATCTAAATTCCTAGAATACACTAGAATAACATCAAAATAGACAACCACATACTTTCCAATAAAAGGACGAAACACATGATTCATCAAACTCATGAAAGTACTAGGTGCATTAGTTAAGTCAAAAGGCATAACTAACTACTTATATAACCCAAACTTAGTTTTTAAAGCAGTTTTCCACTCATCACCCTTTTTCTTGCGAAATTGATGGTACCCACTTCTAAGATCAAATTTAGAAAATATACAAGCACCATGCAGCTCATCAAGCGTATCATCTAAACAAGGGATAGGGTAACGATATTTTACCGTGATTTTATTGATGGCTCTACAGTCAATACACATTCTCCACTTGCCATCTTTCTTAGGAACAAGTACAACTGGAACGGCATACGAGCTCAAGCTTTCTCTCACAAAGCCCTTTTTCATAAACTCTTCAACTTGTCTTTGGATCTCCTTAGTTTCTTCCGGATTGGCTCTATACGTAGGCCTATTTAGAATTGAAGCTCCGGGAAGGAAGTCTATATAGTGCTCAATGCCTCTCAAAGGGGGCAATCCATCGGGAATGTCCTTCAGAAATAAGTCGTTGAAGTCCTGCAACAAAGACAAAATACTAGGCGACAAAGATGGATCAAGCTCATTAATAGTTAAGAAAACATCTTTATATAAAAGTATATAAGACTCTTCACATTTTAAAGCTCTCTTGATCTCACTTTTTCCAGCAAATAAAGTCACTCTCTTCTCTTCATTTTTTCACCAGTTTTATTTTCTCTCTTTTTCTTTCTTTTCGACTCCTCTCTCTTTCTTTTCTTTTGCCCTCAATTTGGATTATTTCTCAATCATCACTTGATCCTCATAAGCTTGAATGGGCCTAAGAGATTTCAACACAATATTTTTACCATGGAAAGGAAAAGAATAACAATTTTTATATCTATCATGCCTAACTTTTCTCTTCACTATATGTATGACACTCATCTACATGTTCTATTTTCCTCTCCCACTCTAAATATAATTCAGGATCATTTTTCCTTTGGAAGGAAGGGATTTTCAATTTTATGTTATCAAGTTCATTACGAGAAGAAGCTTGTCTACCTCTCCTAGTGTTGGGGCCTTCATCCTCAGATTGCGCATCTTCATCTTCTCCATGGAACACTCTTCTAGGACCTTTGGAGTTTGACATGGATTGGATGTCATCCAACCTAGCATTCAACCTCTAGAATTGATTTTGCACAACCTTCATAAAGAATTTAAGGTCTTGCTCAGGTGATTCATCTTCTTGAGACATTTTTATGAACTGCAAAATGTTAGGGAAAAACAAAAACAATATGGACCTCACCACTGAACCTCACGTGTATACACTCAACAAATGTCAAATAATTCGTGTTTCACACAAAAATTGGCCTTTTCTATAATGTAAACACTCTTGCCTTTTACCACTCAACTTGCTTTCTATAGTATCCTTATTCGAAACAAGACAAAATCAAATAGAAGCAATCAAACCAAGTGGCAACCAAGACTAGAATCCCACGATAAAATTCTCAAAGAATCCAAAAGGGGAAATAAAGTATGGAAAATAGTATAAGGAATGAACTAAGGAAGTGATTATCTTAAGGAAAGTCAAACTTGACGCTAAAGAAAGATGAATGAGGCAAGAAATGAAATAGGAAACTAAAGGCAAAATAGGAAAGTAATTGAAATAAGAAAGTGAAGCAAAGAGGAAAGTAAGCAAGTTCCAAGCAATACAAGATAGGAAAGTACTTGCAATTCTAGTTCAAGCAATGGGAAAGATTTATATTTATTTGATCGCAATTAGAAAAGTAGCAAACTTGGACTCCACTTCTCTTAAAATTGCATCACACACTCTGATTGTTCTCTTTTTCTTTTTTTCCTTCTCTTTTTTTTGATGAATTTCTTTTTTCTCCTTTTTTGACGAATTTCTTTTTTTTTCTTTTTTTGACTTATACCTTTTTTTATAGATAATTTGAAGTTCATACAAATAAATATAGAAGCAAAGCAATTTTCAGAAGCTGGATGCTCTCAAATTTAGACTTAGTGTAACTTACTCTAGAAAGCTTGGATTTGAATGATTCCAAAACGAGGAGAAAGAAGAGATTCTGAACTTGAAGAAACAACTATTATTTAGCCAAAAACTCAAAGAAAAAGTGAATGAAGCAATGGGTGAAAAACGGACAGAGAAGAAGAACGCAAATAAACAACAAAAAATGTAGCAACCAAAGAGCTCTAATACCAAATGATGGCAAACCCAATAGGAACTTGGCCTAGAAAGCCTTCAACAAGATGGAACTATGCCCAAGAGTAGATAGAATTAAGAAAACACACGGAATGACAAGAAACAAAATTGAAAAGATAGAAATATAACACAAAGAGAAAATGAGAGGTTAGAAGAATGTTGGTCGATGAAAAGAAACCTAAGAGAACTTGTCTCTTAGAACCTTAGAAAGAATGTTGGTCAATGAAAAAAACCCTAAGTGAACTTGTCTCTTAGAACTCTAACCTTAGGACGCCACAAATGAAGACCACTCCTTTGATAAGTCAAGTATTCTCAAAGAATACAAAGAAAGTAAGAAAGCTCTCAATATTATTTCTGAATGAAAAATCCCCTTTCAAAGTACATAGAAGGTGCCAATTTATAGGAAAAACTTCCTAACTTAATATCCTAAAGAAGAAACTAAATAAAAGGAAACAAATCAATCCCTAAAAGGAAACAAAATAAACTTAGAAAGGTGTTGACTGGATGACCTTATTTAAAGGAAAATAAAAAAGGAAACTAATAAAAACATGATCTAAACATGTTGGACCTTATAGATCAAGTCCTTATCCTTATTTTTAAGTGACAGATGCTTGTCACATGGTATTTTAATTGAGTTCTCCCGATTGGACTCCATGTGGGCCTTTGGACACTTTGTATTGGGCTTCAAGGAGTAAGTCAATGCCTCTTGGACCTTTATGAGATAAAATCTGACTCAACAATATGGTCTGTATCTCTTTAAGGTCTTGGATTAAACAATTCAATGCTTGTTTCATTGCTTTGGCCCTAGCTTTTGTCATTGGACCTCCAACATCTTATAATGGATCTTTAGGAACATTAGACTTGAATGTTGGGCCTTTGATATGGGAATTTCATTCATCCACTTGCCTTGAACATTTAGACTTCAAATCTGATCCAATTTCTACTCTTAAGCCTCCTTTTGCAAGTTCATGTCCATGCAAGTGACATCCTAGGCTTCCTTGAGGCGAATCACACCATGGATGCTTCTCTTCTTATCTTTCACATGCCTATGGTTCTCCATCAGTAGTGTACCAATATATACCTAGTTATATGGTACTGGTATACTTTTGATAGTATATACATCCACATTACCATTGTAATTAATATTGTTACGATGGCATACCCTATGGATACATAACTTAATGCCCAAAGTACCATATCTAATACTTTATACCATAATCTATGGATAGTATTAGGTTGTTAACTGGTATATACATACCAATTAGGGTATAATTAAATAGTACATCTCTTTTTACCATGTACTATAACACTGGTACAAGGTGTAATGTACCAGTGTGAAATTGTGTAATAAACCCAATACTATTCAATTGGTACCATTTAGTGTATAATAATTAACTATTACATGGTATCCTATCTATGTGATATTATGTATAGGCCCAATAATAAGTACAGTACACAAATACTAATTATATAGTAACTACTGTTACTAATATGCTATTATTTACCATTGGTGCAGTGTATACAGGGTATAGGGTACACATATGTATTAGTATAGTACCAATGTTGTAGTCATATACTATGGTGGACATAATAGTATACCCAAACGTACCCTATGTGCTATCATTCCAATTAGTGGTACATGGGATCTATTAATAACTCACCATTGGTCAGGATCACCTATGGTATGTACACTTATTCATAGGAACATATTTGATATACTATTATTATAAGTCAATTAGTGTATAACTCACATGAACCCTATAATATGTATCCATAATATTACATAACATATTGGTACCATTACATGGGACTATCTTATCATGGTGTACTATCACATAATGTATTATATGCCATTACCATTATACATTATCAAATTTATAATGTGGACTTATACTATGGTTACATAACACATATTGATATTCCTTAATAACTTATATATACCACGTCGTTATAGAATTATAACAATACATGGTATAATAAGTATTGATATTATATTTATTCAATACATGTAAGGTAATAGGAACATAGTATTATATGTGGTACTGGTCAGGTATGGTATAAATCACATACCGTGTAATAATAGCATGCCAATGGCTACTATAGTTAGCCATGTAGCATACACTGTGGTATACCCTATACATGTATGAAGTAATATAGTAATATTACTGCCTGTACAATATATTATGCTTATAATATATCACCTGGTATACTAGTACGGTATTATACATGGATATATAACCTGGTATACCACATTATACCCTACCATTATAATACCATATATTATACAATGTAGCCATGTACCATATTAGCATACCCTAATTAAATAGGCATAGTTATATAATATGAGTACCAATCATATAAGCATGGTACATACAATACTACCAATACGGATATGCATGATGGTAACTATTATGCACATGTCAATTATATATACATGTACATTATAGTATACTATGGTAGGGTATACATTAATTTTGTGCATGGTACCATGGAATGTAATACAATAATAATGTATATACTTGGTATAGTATGTACCCTACCATATATATGTATAGTATTAACACCATGTTATACATACAATACTAGTATATGGATTAGTAATATACATATACCATCTAATGTATAGTAGTAATTATGTGGATATACTATAATATTCTTTGATACACTATGATATGTATATTATAATACCATGCCATATTATACCATACCCTATGCTACCATATACATGGTATCAATATTACACTATATAATTGGATAGTATGATTGGATATACATAATACCATAACTGGTATATAGTATAACTGGCACATATGATAGTTAAATATATTATGTGTTACATAATATTAACGTATACCCCATGCCATTCATTGGTATACCTATAGTAATACAATATGCATGGTACCCTAATAACATATGTACTAAATTGGTACCAGTTATCATGTACCATGTTAATAGTAATGGTTATACTATATCACAAGGATATAAAACATGGCGAATGTTATGGTTGTACTATTACACGTAGTTACCATAATTAGGGTATGGATTAATAATACCTATTTGTACATGGTATACCACATAGTATTAATCATAGTGTATTATTCATGATAATATTCGTCATGGTAGGCATGTAATTACATTCATTGTTAATAGTAATAGTTATACTATATCACAAAGGTATAACACATGACGGATGTTATGGTTGTACTATTACATGTGGCCATGTAATAATTGATATAGTACCATAGCCATAGGGTATTAATATGCATATGTATCCATGTAGATATAACTATCAATGTACTATCTATGATGGATTAAGTTATGGTAGGGTATATTTGTATAATGCCCTATAATAATATGCACTAGTATACCCATGTTAGCGTAACATATGATAGTATATTGGTTGTAAGGGTATTTATAACCATACATATTAATAGCATAGTATATACCACTAGTACCTACTATATTTACTTATTATTAATTATACAAGTATATAATTAGATGATAACAATAGTAGTAAACTATATATTAAGATACATAAATAGTACATCCTTATAGTGATTGGTACCATCCTAGTTACGTCCATGAGTATTTGCCATGTTAGATATAATTAGTACGTCCATGAGTATTTGCCATGTTAGATATAATTAGATACCTAATTATATATAGGTGTAATTAATGACAATAACATGTATTATCATAATAGGTATATACTGTACTAATACTGCAGGGTATACAATATTATAATAGTATCCCTACTATAAACTAGGCATGATGGTAAATATAAATTACGCATAATAGTTTATACCATGTGTATGGTATAATATGTGATAATTGTACTAGAATAGGCCTACTATGACTGTATTATGGTATACTAATATATGGTATATATACAATCGTAACATATAGTTACCATTGTATTTCCTATGGTATGTTATCATGTATATTGTATATATACACACTATTTCCAATGTTATATCATATTGTCATATGGTAATTATGTTAATTGATTGATAATAGCGTAACATAGTAAGTACAAAGTAATATCAAATATATTTATATACCATGTATATTGTACAATATTAGTAGTATTGTATGTACATATAATATAAATTGTAGTATATTATAGTAACATGGTATGTTAGTATAAAAATGAGTATAACATGTATACTACCATGTTATCCCATAATATTGCAGTACCATGGAATGTAACAGTAATGTGCCAATGTGGTATAGTATACTATAACACATATTTGATATATGTGGTACCTATAATTTAAGTAAATAGTTACCATACCACATGATGCATAACTAAATGTTAATGTATAACTATGCATATACATAGTAATACATAGTAATAATAACTGACCATGTATACTATTGATATACCAAGTGCCATATATACATAACTAGGCACATTATACCATGGTAGTAATGATAATTGGTAGCATAGGGTATGGTATAATATGGCATGGTCCATCACTTGGTATATCCATTGGTATACTATCAAATTAATACATCATTGATAATACATGTGTATGCTATATATAACTGGTATATAAAATTAAATTTATACACCTTGTATGATAACATACAATATGGATTACTATAATATATACCTAATGGTTTAGTACCATGTTGTATCCAATATGTAATATACCATCAATAGGCTAGTATTGTATGTATAACTATCCATATCCTATTATACCATACATGTATTCATTATACTATGTATTAGCATATAGTACATATAATGCCATACATTAATATGTATGTATACCCTAATAGTGTTAATACTATACATATAATGGTTACAGTACTGTACACTAATACCTATTAATTATGCTTTGGGCATTAAGTTATGTATCCATACTTAGGTAAGGATACATAAATTGATTCCCAAACTACCATATCTAATACTTTATACCATAAACTATTAATAGTATTAAGATGTTAACTGGTATATACATACCAGTTAGGGTATAATTGAATAGTACATCTCTTTTTACCATGTACTATAACACTAGTACAAGGTGTAGTGTACTAGTGTGAAATTGTGTAATAAACCCAATACTATTCAATTGGTATGCCAATGGTGAGTTGGTTTCTTTGGGCACTATAGTATGCAAGTATTAATCCCTACTTAGGTGACTATAATATATTATTATAGTACCATGGTAGATAGTAATAATACTATGCTGGGGTTATTAGCCCACATATATCTATTCATACTTATGTGAAATATGTATAGTCACATAATCTATTATGGGGTAGATACCATAATAGCTTATCTTTACATTAACCTATTGAATTGCTATAGATGGTATACCCTATATAACATGTATGTACTCCTTAACATATTATAAATGTACATACCATTATTGCCATCCAACTATGTTATTGGTACATTGGTAACCATGTATTACTATTATAGTAGCATTATTACCATGTATAATAATATACCAATTGATGTATCTACTTATGCACCTATACCATTGAATATTAGATGTAATAATATATCCACATTCAGTAGCTATATCGATATGGTATATTACATAGTCAGTATACATAGTAAGTTAATAGGATATGACAGATGTGTATACACTATTATTACTAGTAACCATACGTTTGTACATCATACCATGGCCAACTATGCTAATATGCACCTTACCATGGTTGTGGTAAATAGTATTACCATGGTGCCATATATCCATAATTATGGTTATATAATTACCATAAAAAGTAACAAGTATTATGGTATATTAATTACATATCCAATAATGGTTATAGGTATATTGATAGTACTAGATGCAATATTATTGATACCAGTATTATTGATAGCACTAGATACAATAGTACTGTTACATGTATATGATACAATAGTATAATAATAAATTGATAGTATACCCTATATTATACTATGCAATTACATGTACACATACGTATTACATTCATTGTGCTATAATAACAATTATATCGGTTATCATGTAATATGCCAATGTATAAACTAAGGCATTCGTATATATGTTGGTGAACAATATTAGTGTAGTAATGAACTAGTGTATAGTATTATAGCATGCAATATGCATGGTATACAGTATGTGTATACTAATCTAAATTATATCATAACACATAATAGTAATTACAATGGTATACATGCTAGTGGTATTATGTAATGCCACATTGGTAATGGGTTACCATATATAAGGAATAATACCATTACTAGCCATATTATTACCATACATAACCATGGCCATTATGGTATAATATGGTAGGGTACAATGAATATCTGATATAAGAAGTCATGGCAATAGAGATCAAGGTGCAACACGCCAAGATAAGCTTACTTTGCTAAGTGGACCTATTACAAGGCAACGTGTAGCAAGGCTTAAACAAGAACTTCAAGGGTTTGTTCAAAGTCACATTACATCTCACCTTGATGACAAGATCGAACCATCCATGGAGTAGTCAAGCTTGTGATTCTTCTCGAAAGGGCATGTGGAGGGGCTATTACTTAGCCAAATTTCAAAACAAGTGCAATTATTCTTATGGATTTAGTTTAATACATTGGACTTGTTATTTATCCTTTGTTTATTAGGCCCAAAGAGACTTGTTATGGGCTGGGAATTTATTTGTACTTGCCTTAGTTTATTTAAAGCTAGTTTTGGACAACCAAGTGTGTGGTCCTAAGTAGAGTGATCCATTAGGCCTATCTGCCTCCCTTAGGTTTATTTAAGTTATTTTGGTCTTATTTAAGTTAGTTTAGCCCATTCCTTATTGGGCCCGGGTCCCGATGCCCATCCTGAGGTGATCCCTCGGGGGCCGCCGGGTACGGCTTGCAAAGGAAGAATCGAACACATGCAAAAATACAGAGGAACAATAGCGTGGAGGAGGAGGCCTCGCTGCGACGATAGGTTGCTCGCCGCGGCGAGCGTCTCGCGGCAAGGGTTCACTGCGGCAAACTTGCGAGCACACGCCGCGACGAGCCTCCAGCCTCACGTCGCGGCGATTGCCCATGGGCTACGCCACGACGAAGGATTGGCTCGCCACGGCGAGCTCCCCAAAATTTTGGACCCGATCCCAACATCTATGCAAATTTCAATTCACACATACATTCTCATACATT
>JAOTIZ010005940.1:0-11225 GCA_027123425.1 Erythroxylum panamense | reverse complement strand
TAATCAAAATTAATAATCACAATACTAAATTGTTCAATCTATTACATAATGATTGGGTCATGGGCATAATTCCAACAATATAACCAGGCATTTGATTAAAACTTTTGTTTTACACTGCAACTACTTCAGGGTGACGTATCCCAAACAAAAAAGCTTGTTGGAAACCTTAGGGCGCAGGTGAGTTGGTAAGGGGCTCTCCTGACTTAAGTGAGGTCACGGGTTATAACCGTCCTCATGTATACAACTGTTTAAAACTTGAGATCAGAGTTTTGCCTCCCGCAAGGGACCTATTCGATTCGAGCGGAGATTAGTCTAAAAGTGGATAGCTTAAAAATATTTTCTTATAATTGGGACCCTTCTAAGACAACTCGTGAGCAACAAAAAATAAAAAACTTGTTGGAAACTACATAAATCAGTCAGTTTCTCCGACATTAATAAGCATCTTGGTCTGAGCTTTGGAGCTTTGGGATGATTCCTGTCAATCACATGCTCTAGTTTTGCCTGCAGGTTCTGAATTCTGTGCATTTCTTCGGGCTGTATGCACCACAAAAAGCAGGCGAGACGTATTATATGCTTCCAGCAATCACACAGTACTCCTTCGTTCTGATCCGGCCCCGAAACCAAAGTTGGAAAATTATGTAAATATTATGAAAAAGTTATGTGAGATTTATTTGTTAATATGGGTATCCGATGATGTTTTACAAACCATATCATAAGTTATGTGTTAATATGGGTATTCGATAATATTTTAAAAATCATATTAGAAGTTAAATCAATAAAAGGGTTAATTTTTAAAAGCATTAACAAGTACTACATTATCATAAAATTAATTAGTAAAAGATCAAATAAAATTCAAGAATTTAGAGTATAAGTGAAAGATATTATTCTTATTTAACAAAGAATTTAAAATTTAATTTAAAAATTCTTAAATAAAAATTAGTTGATTCTTTTATTTGTAAAAATTTATTACTTTACAAAAATTAAATCTTTAATTAATAAATTGGTTAATTTTTAAGAATAAGAGTTATGAAAGTAAATTAAATCGAAAAGTTAAAAATTGAACAGAAAAATTAATAAATTCAATATTTTTATGATTGAACTGGCCAAACCGATTGAATATTTTAATTATCGATTGATACCATATACGATAAATAATTAAAAAATTATTTTATAAAATAGAAATTTTAAATGATCATTGATGACTACTGCCATATAATTAGTCATAAAAATTATATATTTTCAACGTACTTTATGTGAATAATAAAATAATATTTAAATAAAATATGATTATTGATCTTAAATTTTATAATCATATTTTTTACTACTTATTAATTAGAGAAAGTAGTTTATACTTTTTTTTTCCTAACTTAAGTTACGTAAATATAAGTTTTAATAAATCACTTATATATAGGGTTTTAATATATGTAGCAATAATAATAATACTAAGTGAGAATCCCACTAAAATGTGAATTTTGAAAAGATTCAATGATACACAGCCTTACTCTTATTTAGTAAAGAGACTGCTTTTGATATATTAATACACAATTTTAATATATATATATAACAACAATAATATTTAGTAAGTGTCACAAAAATATAAAATCTAAGAAGGTTCAATAATACACAACCTTATATTTATCTTATTGTGAAGCTATTTTCAATAATCTAACTGAAGCCATATCAGCAAAGGGCTTAATTTTTACACGAAAGGGCCTAAATTTTACAGAATAATCATAACACTCACGTTCATAAAAAATTCAAATATAATTAAGAATTTACAAGTTTATGCTTGACATAATTGTAGAAGAAATAAATTAAATATAGTTCAGGTAGAAAAATTCTTAACAGGCTGAACAGATAACAAAAAGTTGATAGTTTCATGCAAGTTCATTGCCCCATTATCGGAAGCTTGGTTGATATGCTTGTAATGAACCCAGAAATGAACTGAGCACATCAACTTGGAAGCTATTAAGCTACCAAAAATTAGGGATCAACCACTTTTTAGTTTTGACTAAACCTGAATGCTTTTCCTGATTGCTGAGACGCAACTGACAGGGAATTCCATGAAAAGGACATGGAAATTGCTCCAGGTGTTATTTTATTGCAAGGTGGTCCAGTTTTATTATTGGAGCAGAAGGAACAAGATAAAGGCTCTATGCCCTTAGCTCTACCAATCAAAAGTGTACCTAAGATGTTTCACACTGGCACAAAAAAAGGTGAAGGACCAGGTCCTGAAAGCTACTCTTCAGCTTGATTAGTTTGATTAGACAAAGATAAACCAGCAGGTAGCTAGTGCTGTGAAACTATTCACAACCGAGACTAGATAAAACTGGAGATGTATAACACTCTTCAAAGCCTGGACTTGCACTATTCTTCAATATCTGACTCGATTCTTCAACTTTCTGGACATTATCATCCATTATTTTAGAGAGCATGTGCCATGTTAGTCTGATAATACGTAAAATATGTATCTGATGACACATATAAGAGCCAACTTGTAGAGAGTTTGCATATCTTCTGACAGGTTTCAGTTTGGTTTCGTGGGTTGGTTCTTGAATCAGACATGTATGAACCAAACCGATCGATTGAAGTTGCAGACAAGTTGGTGAACATACATGAATTAGCTGTTTCGGTTGTGCAATGTATGGTTATATGTATTTGTCATTTCAAATTCTTGCTAACAGTACGGACCCCTTTGTCTCATTCTGTAAGAAGATTAAATTTAGAACCAGACCCATAAATGTCTTCCTATCCCTCTTGCTATATATATATTAATTAAAGGAAGAAAGTGGCTAAAGGACCCATATTTGCCATGGGTTGTAGCACCTGTCTGCTAGGGTGTTACAATTCTGTGCCACTTAATTTGGTCTGTATATTTGTATAGACTTCATATAAATATGTGAATGAGATTTAATAAAATAGAGTAGAAACTAATTAACTGAAATAGAGAATTTGAATCCCTTTGTCATTGCTTTTATATTCAATTTATATCAATTAGGATGTTTACTCAATCAGATATTACGTAATAATAGCGAAGTTTTTACCTAACTGTTGTTATAGTATTATTAATGTTTACCTTACTTTGTGTAATACTATTTTATTAGCTTCAATTTTTAGATTTAAGAAAAAAATTTGATAAATAAACTTCGGAAAATGCAAAAACACAAGTTGTGGGATTGAGAAGAGCCCAAAATGGCCTAAAACGGTGGGTTATTGCTCATACACGACACAAGTCTCAGCCATGGAAATGGAACGGAAAACCTTTAGATACAAGCCCCACTGAGCCAAAGGTGGACATGAACACTAAACAACAATAGATGGAATATGAGAGAGAGAAGTAAGAGAACATCAACGTCAGGCTCAATGTGGTTTAAAGTATCCATATTTCCTATCCCTGGATCTCATCTGACAAAAAACCTGTGAAGATCTTCTGTCAAAAAACTACAAACTACAGACCTTTTGTCTTGTTCACTTATCCATTGGTTTGCTTCTCTTTGATCTCTCTGATATCAGACAGAACTCTGTCAGAACCAAATACACGTGTTCCTTTTACAGCTAAATCTGTTCCTTGAAAAAGGGCACACATGAAAGTGCCAGACGCAGATTCAAGGTACATGGCATCAGCACGCCTCATATTCTCTGAACTCACATTAAAACTATTGCCCTCTTGTCTCAATTCGCACTCGCAAGTTAAATTAGCCCATACCCTTTTGGTCTTTACCTGGATGTTGTCTCATTAATGGTGTCTGGTCCGTTGTGTGTATAAAGTTTCAGGGACAGTGTTTCAGGATTACAGCACGAGAGTGAAGACTTTTAAAGACACGGTTTTATGATCAAGATATTGCTTTTTGGGTCATTTAGATGATTAACTAGTTGTTGATGGTGTGCCAAAACTCAGAAGTCAACTCCTGAAAATGGTTAAATCTTGTTGGAGACCTTGTGTTGTGGATGATAGTATCAGTGGGAGGTTTGACGGGTTTTTGTGGTCCCAGGATTTGGGAAACCATGCTTATGGAGAGTTCTCAATGGCTGTAGCTGAAGCCAATTATCCGGTAGAGGATCGAAGCCAACTGGAGTCAGGTTCGTTGAGTTCAATTGATTCTGGTCCTCAGGGGACTTTCGTTGGGGTCTATGATGGGCATGCAGGAGCTGAGGCTTCAAGATTTATCACCCAAAATCTGTTTCCCAATCTCAAGAGTAAGTTCTTCTGCTGCCCTTTTCTTAATTTTCTACAACAGCTTGAATCAAAACAATGGCTTCAAGTAAGCTTTAATTTGCTTGATGGGTATTTTTGACACAGGAATCTTGCAGGAGCACCAGGGATTATCAGAAAACGTTATTAAGAAAGCTTTTGCAGCTACAGAAGACAGTTTCATCTCAGTTGTGAGGAAGCAGTGGCATGCTAAACCTCACATGGCATCAGTGGGCTCATGCTGCTTAGCAGGAGTTTTAAGCAACGGATTGTTATACATTGCAAATGCTGGAGATTCCAGAGCTGTCTTAGGGACATTGGAGACAGGGACCAAGCAAGTCACCGCAGTACAGTTATCAATAGAACATAATGCCAATATAGACTATGTCAGAGATGAACTCAGGTCCTTGCATCCTGATGATCCTGAGATTGTCATGTTGAAACACAAAGTTTGGCGTGTGAAGGGCCTTATACAGGTAATTTCTATGCAATTTGACCCTCACCTATTACAAGAAACAATGAGTTCGAATTTGCTTACATGTTTCCTGCCTCTCTCAGGTTTCGAGATCTCTTGGTGATGCTTATCTTAAGAAGGCAGAGTTTAACAGAGAGCCTCTACAACCTAGGTATAGATTGCCTGAAACATTCCACAAGTCTATCCTTAGTCCAGAGCCAGCAATATTAGTGCACAAGCTCAGGCAAGAGGACAAATTCATAATCTTTGCTTCTGATGGATTATGGGAGCATCTCAGCAATGAGGAAGCTGTTTCTATAGTCCAAGATAATCCTAGTCATGTAAGATCACTGAAATTAAATGGAGTATGCTTCCCATCAGATTCAGGGAATTGAAATAACCGCTCCATATGTATTTAACTTGAATTTGCTTTAACATGAGTTTTGGGAAAACAGGGAATTGCCAAGAGACTTGTTAAAGCTGCACTTAAAGAAGCAGCAAAGAAAAGGGGAATAAGGTACACAGATTTGAAGAAGATAGGAAGAGGAGTAAGGAGGCACTTTCATGATGATATTACAGTTGTCGTTTTGTACCTTGATCCCCATTTAATCAAAGGTGGACCCCTCAGTAATTGCTCTGTTTCAGTAAAAGGAGTCGTCTCCAAAGTAGCTGACCAATAGTTGCCATATTCTTGTATTTTTACACTCCTATTTCTATACCAGTGTTGGACAAAAGAGTCTGCAAAATATAGTTATAATCCTCTTCAGAGTTCAGAATCCTCACCTCAATTGAGATGTTGAAACTCCAAATGACATTCTAACTGCTATATAAAGACGCTCATTAGCAAGAGGCAAACTTGCCTGATTATTGGAAAGAACAAAATGTCATTGCCACATGATCAGCTTTACCAAAAGATGAGAGAAGAGCTTCACTAACCAGCGTGAATTCATCAGCAAAAGAAACTACTTCCACATTTATGCCATTCGTATGAAAGGTTACAAACAACATGCTTTGACACGCTATTAGGCAGCTTGTCTCTTCAAGAGTCGAGACCATTCTTTAGATAGAACTACAGTATTGAATAGCATCATATTGGTTATAAACCTCCCAATAGGTCCACGATATGAATTCCAAAGCCACACATTTATGTCAGAATTTGTTGCAGAAATCATATACAAACATGGGTATAAATTAATACTAGAATGGTTAAATTTCGTTTAAAATCATGGAAGATAATTATATCAGAACGAGATCAAGAAGTTTTCATCACATCAATGATAGCAAATTTACAAATCAGTACTAAGTGACTAGGTATTACAAGCCCTTGCTATCCCAAAATATTACTTCGACAAAAAAGAATTCCAGACGCACTGTTTTACAACACAAGGACTTCAAATAACAATTTCCAAAGCAAAACTACCCTTCAATCAAAGTTGTCCTCCATTAGCACAAACCTACCTAGCAGAAGGACAATTTACCGGTGAGGCCGAATGGTAACCAACAACAGCTTAAAGTGTTCCACGATTCCAAAATGATGGCAGTGATATCAGAGTTCTCGAAGTAAAAATATAGAAAATATCTCCTCCCGGGAGCCAAACTTCCATGATTACATAAAGAACGATAAAAACCCTACACGTCGTTTACTGAAAATCATGTCTGTCCCCATTTTGGATGTGCATGTCATGACCAGATGTTGAACAGCAGCAATAAGAAAATGCATCTCTATCACTCACTCAGACAAGTAGAAAGTCTGCTACTAACACTAAGACAGAAAAACTAATAAATTTAGTTCAATATGGTCCTAATTCCTCCTAAAACAAGTTTTAACATATTCCATGTCCGGGACAAAATAAGGAAGTGAAAAATTATGTTTTAAAAGTGAAAAATCAACACATAACAAAAAAACCTGTCTCAAGTTTACCAAAAAGCAGCCTTCGTACATTTGATCCTAAAGTAGCAGGTATCCTTACACAAGTTTGCCACAGGTGTAAACATGAAAGCATAACATTGATAATATGTCTTGTGATAAAAATTTGGCCAAACAAGGAGCAAAATACAAAGATTGCAAAAAAACATTTTAGTCATGCAAGTTCCAAAACATACTCAAGATGCTCACCTGTAACTTCGTAAGACAGTCATTCTCATTTCAATTAACTAAAATCACGAATTTAAGAACCTCAAACTCCTAACTCAAACAAAGTTACAACATACGCTTAATGCTGCTGTTCAACAGATAGATCATGAAGCAAGAAACATAAAACAAGGGGGAAAACTGGGGACAACAAGGAACTTACTGCAAATAAAAAGACCAAAAAGTAAACAACTTTGAATCCATCATTTAGCAAGATTGGGCATTCAGAATCTCTGATACCATCAAAGATTTCAAAATTTGTAGCACTCTTAAGGTAGCTGTTGATTACCCTAGGCCTCACCAGGTAAATTTAATAAAATACTGCATCTGAAATGTCAGAACACATATTTACAGCTTCACAACATGTCGTTCAAGAAGTTATTTTTTGGAGAACTAAGAGTATCGATCCGGATTACTGTGTTGATGAAAGATAGTTGCTGGGACAGAGGGCATTGAGAAACGTTAGAAGACTAAGCCTGCCAGAGTAACACCAAAATATTATGTAAGGCACAATAAAAACGTATCTTGAAAAATGTATATGTGTCTAATTAACGGAAAATAGATACAAAGATGTTTTAAATATTACTGGTATGAATGTATGATGGTTGTTTATTGAATGCTCAGTGAGGAATACCTAATAATTAAGGAGAAAAAAGTCTTTAAGACCCTCCACCAGCCTTGCCAGCAATTGCTACCTTCTGATTAAGAAGAATAATAAAATCAGCAATCATATCTAGAATTAACTGCAGTTCAACAACAAACAACAATAAAATAAAAGAGTGCCCTACTGGCTCAACAGTCCCCTTGCCATTCAATGATAAAGAAGTTTCTGAAGGTTTTGAAAACCTGGGAGAATACAACCATGTTAGTGAATTTCAAGCATGAATAAGACTTAACTATTAAAAGTTTAACAAATAATCCAAAAGAAGAGCCAGAAAAATGGGTGTATGTACGGACCTCAGAGCCCTTGCTTTCTTTTTGTCTTCCTCCAGTCCTTCACTTTTAGTATCTGGAGCAAACCTTTCTAGTCTCGCTTTCTTCTTTGCGTCCTCATCAGTTGGCACAGACTGCATAGGAAGCCCAAATCTAGAAATCCAGTATTGAATATTAGTAGTACTCACAACTGCTATAAGATTTGGTCACTCGATAAGACCATAAACATGATACCTCTCTGCTCTAGCCTTCCTCTTCAGTTCCTCTGAGTTCTTCGACCCCTCTGACGCAGGTAATGAGGAACCAGTGCCAAACCTGAGTACCACTCAAACACAGCAACATTTGTAAGAAATTACTGAAAATAATGCCACACACCCCCATCCATCAGATGTAAAAAAAAATTCAAGTAATCAACAGAAAAGTAAAGGTGAACCGAATTTCCCTGAAAATTTACCAAAAGCAAAACATACAACATATATATTGCATCGTTCAGGAACCACAGTGATTCCATCTAATCTCCCAAAACTCATACAAATACGCTTATTTAAATAAAAAAAAAGGTACCTTTCGGCTCGAGAACTGCGCTTCTCTTGCTCAGACAACTGAACTGTAATCCCGAACCGCTCCGCACGGCGGATTTTCTTCTCGGTGTCGGAAACCAGAGCGGCGGTTGCCTTTCCAGTCTTCGGATCCTCACCGTCCATCTTGGAATCATCCTTACCTGAATCGACGGTTGATGATTGGTTTCCTGTAGAATCCTTGACTCGATCTGGCATCGCGGATGCAACAAGGGACGTTTCCAGGGTGGTTTTGGTAGCGTTATCTGCGACGGAAGTGGTGGGATTGTGAGTGTCTGTAGTGGCCATTGTTTCGTTAGGGTTTGGAATCGAAGAGAGAGAGACAGAGAGAGCTGCGATTTTCCGATTTGATTCTTTCGACTTGGATGTATTCGGTATTTGCTTGCGTATTTAACATGTTATTCAGTGAGATATTTTTGCTCTAATTGCCGGGTCAAACTACTGCTTCGGAGGCCCAGAGCCGGTTCGGATCTTACTACTTTTGCTTGGTTGAAACTTGAAACTAAGATTAAAAAACTCAACCTAGTCGGTTTAATCATAAAAGTATAAAATTTTTAATTTTTAGTTCAATTTATTTAAATAATTTTTATTATAAAAAATATATTATAAATTAATAAATTCTTATAAGTTAAAATAAATTAATAAATTTTTATTTAAGAATCTCTTTTTTCAATTAAACTTCAATCGAAGTAAAATAATCTCTTTAAATCGTATTTTAAATTCTTCAATTTTATTTAAATTTTTATCAAATTTTGTAACAGTCTGTTATTGATTTTTTATCTTAAATATTTTGTCCTACATTTAAATTTTAATGAATTCTTAAAAAATTTAACTAATAGAATTTATTGAATTTTGAATTCCAAAAAAGTTTTAAATCTCAAATTAATTAATTTACAAAACTTATTATTTACTTTTAAATTATTAAATAAGATAAAATTATTGAAATGAATTAATGAGTTAAATTCTCAAATTAATGGCTTATAATTTTCTTATGAAGGAAAGTGATTTGTCATATAATAATTTTTAAATTTTATGTCTTTGAAAGAATTTTATTTAAATAATTATTTTAGATTTGAAATTTATAACATTAAAAATTAAATTAAAAGAGTTTTAATCATTTAGTAATAATTTAAAATTAAGATAAATCTAAATATATCGAACTGAAGGCCAAGAGTCGTATTTGGTCGAATTTGCTACTTACAAGTAGGTTGAAACAAATGACACGTCCTGTCTCATACTTTTTTTTTATAACTCAGGTTTCGGACTTGACCCGACTATCCTGGAACTTATGAGCTACCCACTCAGACTCATAGACAGGTAAATTCGGGTCTGATTCTAGATAGTAGCAAAGGTACTGCTCTGAAAGATGGGCCACCACCAAGAGAATTACATCACCTTAAATAAAAGTTGCTCCTCCCAAGACTCGAACCCACAACCTTCACACAATCCTCTCCCTCTTCCATGTCTCATACATTTTGGTACTACAAAGAGTGATCTGCCATGCGACTCTGGTCATTGACTGACACATGCCACCATGCAATTTTGAAGTCACCTTGCAACTTGCAAAGACTTGCAATCTTGTTTAAAATCTACCCTGAAGCATTAGTTCGCAATCTCATTCCTCTATAATCAAGTCCTTTTTGTCAAGTTTGAACTAGTTAATGACAAATGAGTAAGATTAGGGCCGACACTGAACACTGGGTACCTGCCTATGACCCATCTTTATAAATAATAAAAAGGGCCTATTTTTATCTTTATAAAAATTAAAATGAAACAAAATAGGGCCTACTCTTGACTTCATAAAAAACAATAAAAAGACCTTTTTTTTTATTCTATATGAAGACCCAAAAATAAGCAAGAATAGGAACTTTTTATAAATTTGCCCAGGGCCTATAAAATATTAAAAGCGGCCCTGAGTAAGATTTGGACTATGCTACTACTAATGTTTTGTTCTTGTTCGCCTTTTTACTAGTTATCCTGATCTTATTCTTGTCTTCTCCGTTTCCCTGTATAGTTATTTGCAGACCAATTCCAAAGACATTCTTCCTCCATCTATGGGTTTTGCTGAAAGTTTTTCTTATTCTTAATAATCAAACATCAAAGACATAAATTATACATATATCATTCGTGCTTATTCAAATATAATAATAACCACACAAATGAAGCAAATAAATCACTTACCCTGAGCAGAATTTGTCGTGATGTAGAGAAGAAAACTTTTACCGACAACTTAGTTTCTCTCTCTTAACCCTCTTTTTGTGCGATAACTTGATGGATAGCTCCATGCACAGAATACCTACTCTTTATATATTTGTGTTTTGTCTGTACTTGATTAGGGTAAAGAGATGACTAGTTTATATACACTTCTTTATTGACATTAAATCTTATTCGTCTATCAAGTATTAAATTAACGATTAAGATCTAATATAATATTAAACTAAGAAAACCCTAAATCAAGTTTAATATGGGCTTATAAAAAATCTAGGCCACAGCATCAGGCCATATTACCTACGTTCTCCCACTTGGTCAGATGTTTCATCGTTACATTTAATAATATAACATAAGGCTAGCAAGAATTAAATATTATAAATTTTTAACATCATAAGCACCTCAACACAACAAATCACATAATGTGTGTTATGACGATCGTGTACTCCCTTTTATATATCATTACATTAAGAACTTATTATGTTTAGGTTCATAAGTTGTATATAGACAACATACAGTCTACACATTTGTTATGAAAATATATACAAATTTCTTATTCAAACAATCATGTATACATAAACGTAACGAATAAGAAATATACATAAACATAATAATAAGAAATATAAAATTAAGAACCATATTATTATTGAGTTCAAGAGTGCTAAAACATCATCATCAAACATTATTATTAATCATCAATACAACCAAGACCCATCCTAAGCATATGTT
>JAOTIZ010005933.1:0-11225 GCA_027123425.1 Erythroxylum panamense | reverse complement strand
TAACATTTTCCTTAGATGAGATTATCATTTGTAATGAGTTCTTTGAAGAAGAAAACTTTCAAGGGTGGGTGAATGATAGAGGACCATCTCAGCCCATTTTTGTCCGAGCCCAAGAAAAGGAGCAGGTCAGTCATAGATGACCTAAATATTGAAGGTCATTTGGAAGAAGCCTAGGCCGGCCACAATGTAGAATCCCATTTGCAAATCCAAACTTGACCAGAAAAATGAATAAGTGAAGAATTACTACAAGACTTTTCAGATTTTCAAGAAATCAAAAATGAGATGTTTTCCTCTCAAAATTCAAACTTTGATTTGTGGGGTTTGATTGTTTTCTGAAAATATTCCAAATGGCTTGTTTGTTTGTCGAAAACATTCCATCGTTTGTGTGTTGTGCGATTTCCAGAATTCTATCCGAGTTCTAGTTTACTTTTCCAGGTTTTGTTTCTTGTATTCATCAAATCAAAAAATTCCCTTCTTAAAGTTTGTTCCTCACATCTTAAGTTAAAAATCTCTAGAAGACATCTTCACCCAATTCAAACCCCAGCCTCTTCAAAATTCCCATTTTCATCATTTACTTTCATTATATCGCCCACATTCACATGTCACCACAAAATCCACCATAACTCAATCATCCCTTATCCGATTAATCTGATTCTTGTGTCTAAATTGTAGTTCACAAAAAGTTCTACAACTTTTCTTATTTCCTAGAAACCAAATTCCTAGCCAATTAACCCAAAAATGCCTTTAAATATCCTGTTCTAGTTTTACCTAAGAAATCCTAAATTTGTCCAAACATCTTCAAATCTCCCTAAACCAATTTGGACAATAAACCTCTGTCCACCACCATTAACCCCCACCTCCTCCCTCCATCAGTTGGTATGAGAGCCATGGAATAATGCTCCGTCCAAGTATCCAGTCAAAATTATGACAAAGTTTTCGTCAAATTCCAAAACTATCTTTTACGCGACGAGCAGTCTGTTTTGAATAATTTTCTCCTTAAATTGGTCATGGAGGAAGATTGGAAGAGAGAATCATTTTTCCATACTAGATGTGTCACAAAAATGTAAGGTTGTTATTAAAAGTGGGTCTTGTGAAAATGTGGTTTCGACTTAAATGGTGGATAAGTTGGCTTTGGAGACTGGGCCACTTCCTAATCCATACACTTTCACTTGGCATGACAAGGAACATGAAATTCAAGTAAGTAGAAGATGTTTGGTGCCATTATCCATAAGAAGATATCAAGATGAAGTATGGTGTGATGTGATTCCCATGTCTGATTGTCATCTTCTCTTGGGAAGACCATGGTTACATGACCGCAACATAAGTCGTCAAGGAAGAGCCAACACTTACTCATTGCATCATAATGGTACAAAATTCTTGTTGATTCCTATGAAATTAGATGTTAAACAGAAAGAAGAAGAGGTAGCTTCAATGAGTATTGAAGAAAAGAAAAATTTTGCTGATAAGCCTATTTCACATGTTGAAATGTCACCTCCTCCAAATGTGCAAGGTCTCCCAACCAGTAGTCCTCTTGTAGCTGAAGTGATCAAGAATAATGTTCCCATGGAAACTTCACCATTGGTCGCGAAGGAGTAGCCTCAAAGTGAGTGCAAAAATGAGGTAATTCAGTCTAATTCCAAACTCTTAGGGACTGAATTTGAGCCTAGTTTGGGAGATAGTTTTGTGGTATGGATGAATATGGTAATTAACAAGTTGAATGTGAATGTGAATGTCGTTGATCATGTGCAGCTGAGAACTTTATGTGAATTGTTTAGAGCTAAGCCAACCAAATTTGTTGTGCAATTTGATGATGCTGTTGTTGGCTTTGTGTCAGTACAAAATGTGGAGAGTGACACTTGATTGATGTTCAATTTGCTTAAGAATTCAGTTTGTGTTGCTGATAATGACACTTTGTTGGAAGATGGTGAACTTGCAAGATTTGTTAATGTTGATCATGTTAGTACCAATGTTGATATTGCCTTATTGAATTAGAAAATCTATTTTTGTTGACAAGTCTAAGCGTGTTACTAGTCTTGGTTTAGTGAGGGAACTTGATGCAACCCTCGTTTTTATAGAATTTGAAAATGACCAGGTTACTAACAACATGAAATATGATGGTTTTAAAGTTAGGAAAAGAGCTAGAAAGTTGATCAAAATTGGTGATTATGAATTTGTCAATTGAAAGAAGAAAAAAAGGCTTTATGGTAAGAAGCTTGAGCTAGTTGAAGGATTAGATGAGGGTCCTTTTAATGTAGTAGCAAGTGAAGGGCAATCTAAGTTTGTGATTCGGATTGACAATTATTTGAGGCTAACATTTTCCTTAGAAGAGATTATCATTTGTAATGAGTTCTTTGAAGAAGAAAACTTTCAAGGGTGGGTGAATGATGAAGGACCATCTTAGCCCATTTTCGTTCAAGCCCAAGAAAAGAAGCAGGTCGGTCATAGATGAGCAAAATATTGAAGCCCATTTGGAAGAAGCCTAGGTCGGACACTATGTAGAATCCCATTTGCAAATCCAAACTTGACCAAAAACATGCATAAGTGAAGATTTACCACAAGATTTTTCAGATTTTCAAGAAATAAAAAATGCGATGTTTTCCTCTCAAAATTCATACTTTGATCTGTAGGGATTGATTGTTTTCCACAAACAATCAAAAGGGCTTGTTTGTTTGCCGAAAACATTCAATTGTTTGTGTGTTGTGCGATTTCTAGAATTCTGTCCGAGTTCAAGTTTTGTTTTCCAGGTTTTGTTTCCTTTGTTCATCAAATAAAAAAAATTCCCTACTTCAAGTTTGTTCCTCACATCTTTAGTTAAAAATCTCCAGAAGACATCTTCACCTAATTCTAACCCCAGCCTCCTCAAAATTCCTGTTTTCATCATCTGCTTTCATTCTATCGCCCAAATTAACATGTCACCACAAAATCCACTACAATTTAATCATCCCTTATACGATTAATCCGATTCTTATGTCTAAATTGTTGTTCACAAAAAATTCTACAGCTTTGCTTCTATCTTAGAAACAAATTCCCAACCAATTTACTCAGAATCGCCTTCAAATAACATATCCAAGTTTTACCAGAGAAATCCTAAATATGTCCAAACATCTTCAAATCTCCCCAAACCAATTCCGACCATCAACCACCGTCCACCGCCATCAATCCCCACCTCCTCCCTCCATCAGTTGGTATTAGAGCCATGGCATAATGCTCCGTCCAAGTATCCGGCCAAAATTCTGACAAAGTTTCTGCCAAATTCCAAAACTATCTTTTACGCGACGAGCAATCTGTTTTGAATAATTTTCTTCTTAAGCTGGTCATGGAGGAAGATTTGAAGAGAGAATAATTGATCCATACTAGATGTGTCACAAAAGGGAGGAAATGTAAGGTTGTTATTAAAATTGGGTCTTATGAAAATGTGGTTTCAACTTAAATGTTGGATAAGTTGGCTTTGGGGACCGAGCCACTTCCTAATCCATACACTTTCACTTGACATGACAAGGAACATGAAATTAAAGTGAGCACAAGATGTTTGGTGTCGTTCTCCATTGGAAGATATCAAGATGAAGTATGGTGTGACATGATTCCCATGTCTGATTGTCATCTTCTCTTAGGAAGACCATAGTTACTTGATCGCAACTTAAGTCGTCAAGGAAGAGCCAACACTTACTCATTACGCCATAATGGTACAAAATTCTTGTTGATTCCTATGAAACCAGGTGTTAAACAGAAAGAAGAAGAGGTAGCTTCAATGAGTATTGAAGAACAGAAAACTATTGCTGATGAGCCTATTTCACATGTTGAAAGGTCATGTCCTCCAAATGTGCAAGCTCTCCCAACCAGTAGTCTTATTGTAGCTGAAGTGATCAAGAATAATGTTCCCATTAAAACTTCACCATTGTTCGTGAAGGAGCAGCCTCAAAGTGAGTACAAAAATGAGGTAATTCGGTCTAATTCCAAACTCTTAATGCATGAATTTGAGCCTAATTTGGGAGATAGTTTTGTGGTATGCATGAATATGGTAATTGACAAGTTGAATGAGAATACGAATGTGAATGTCGTTGATCATGTGTAACCGAGAACTTTACGTGAATTGTTTATAGCTAAGCCAACTAAATTTGTTGTGCAATTTGATCAAGTTGTTGTTGGCTTTGTGTCCGTACAGAATGTGGAGAGTGACGCTTGTTTAAAATTCAATTTGCTTAAGAATTCAGTTTGGGTTGATGATAATGACACTTTGTTGGAAGATGGTGAACTTGCAAGATCTGTCGATGTTGATCATGTTAGTACCAATGTTGATATTGCCATGTTGACATTGGAAAATCTACTTTTGTTGACAAGTCTAAGTGTGCTACTAGTCTTGGTTTAGCGAGGGAATGTAGCGCCCCCATACCTCAGGGTACACACCGGGATACCTGGAGGTCATTCCGGCACATAACCTAGGATAAGGGCATGTTACGTTCACTCACTACATTCACTTATCAAGGCATGGTATCATTATTCACTTATGAGCATCAATAGAAAATCACAATATTTTAAAAACGAACTTTTTCCTCATTTCATTGCATGAAATCTGAATGTCTACAATGTGTCTTTTAACATTTTCTATTTGAACACCAACAAAACCGAATACAAAAGTACTATGCAAAAGAGGAAAAGATAAAAAGTCTATCTAGTCTGTACAAAAATTCCAGCTGACCGACCTTTGAGCCATGTCTTCTCTTGCCAATTCACAATCTACACAGCAGTAGAGCCTCTCAGTAGCTAGAGTCTTCTCTCGGTCCTGAAAAGACAACGTTACAATTTTAGTGAGTTTTGCAAACTCAATAAGGTAACCATCATCGATGGTTCACTCAATTCATGCAACACTTCATTTCACGTAACATACAATCACATTTTGCATATTTGATCACGTTTCACATTTTCACTTAAGCATAGGCAAATTATGCATTTCAATCAATCAAACATACATAACAAAGTGCATATGAAATGATCATGAGACTCTTTTCCAATTGTTACGTTGTTGTGACCGAGTATCTAAACTGTCCCGCATTCATTTTGGATATCGGGCTCATTAATAACGGTCCCTTATCCACTTAGGGGATACAGGGCTCATTAAACGTTGAGCCTGAGGCTCTGAATCACTTTTGAGTTCGAGACTCATTTTCACTTGTGGAGCTTTAAGCTCTGATCGTTGGCTACTATAGTCACAACTGCCATTATATTTCATGCATTCATGAATGGAATGCATGTACCACAATCAATCACATTATAAAGCACATAAGTCTTCACAGTCACATTCAAGCCACATTTCAATATACATTCCACATTTCACAGTCATCGGACCTTCTGTCCGGAATCCACAATCAATCACATTCATTTGTCATTCAAAATATAATCTAAGCAAACAAGTAATTAAGTGAAATATAATCACATTCATTTGTCTAGGTTACTCACAGTTTACTCCAGAAGCTATTGCCTCAAAGTCCTGACAACGTCTGGAAGTGGACCTTCCAATTGCTCCTCTATAACAACCAATATACACATATATCACAATATGTACAATTATAATTGTTCAATAATGCACATGTATGAAATGAATTATATACATTGAAAATTCATGACAATCCTGGGTATTTTACCATCAATTTCATCATAAAATCAATCTCATATCAAAACTCATCTAAGTATCATTTATACTTTCGTTTATACCTCCATAAAATCATTAAATCACAATTCATAATTCATCGAATCACTTTCAGATTTTTCCAAGATACCCCTTTTAGGTCTACTGTTCACATTAAATTAGAAAGCAAAAATAATGTAACTTGGTCATACGCTCTTCTAGAAAAATCTCTCTCTATGTCTTATCTTTCTATTGAAACCAAAATCACTCAATTTTGTTTAGTAATTTGGAAGATATACCTTAAACATTATCGAGTTATCCAAATTCAAAAATAGTGTACTATATACACATTCCATCCCGAAATTCAATATCTTAGAGAAAGAATTGAAATTTGACTTCTTGACACAATTTATAGGCCTATATCTCTAGTTTACTCCAAATTAAAATTCATCTTATTTTGAATCCTACAGATCAATATATCACCAAAATACCGAAGTATGTTCAGTGAAAATATCTAATTCATACTCTTTCCACCGATAAACTCACTTTGATTCAATCAATCTTTTCCAAATCAAAACCAAAAACTATAAATTTTTTGCGGAGAGATAGAGGAATGTGTTAGGAATCCAATGCTTTAAAAATCAGGTCATTTGAAAGTCGGATGAAAAATTTATGGCCAAATAGTAAAATATGTTCAGGTTGGAAGGAGGACCTGCGGGTCTTCGACGGGCTCGCGATAGCGACGCACGCGCCTTTGACGGCATCGCGATCGCGATTTTCGCCCTCATCCTCCCATTTCTCTTCTCTAGATCTGTTTGGTAAAATAGGAATAACTTTTTCTAAAAAATCATATTAAGGTGATTCAAAAATCATTTTGAAGAAGACTTCTAGATCTACAACTTCTATGAAGACCTCAAAAACAACTTTTGCCTTTGTAAGGGTTAAAATTTCAAACCAAAGCAGCTATCCCGAATACCCATCTCATGTAATATCACAGACTTCTAAATATCATATCCCTCAACTCCAATATCCAAAAATTTCATACTTTATATCAATGGAAAGCTAAGAAAAAGATCTACAATTTCATGAAACAATTTTGTCAAAATCCGCCTAAATCAATACAGTAAATTCATGAAAGTTTCAGATCAAAAACTCAATACTGTTACTATTCATTCCCAATTCTCAACTCATTTAATTCATCATCTCAATGGATAACTTCTTCTAAGATACCAAATTTTGACTCAAAATCATCTATGCACATTTGATATTCCTCACTTGCTCATAAACACCCAAAATATAACACATTCTCATACACTCAAAACATAATACAACATAAACATTGATCCACAACTTTTGCTGCACCCAGTTCTCATTTTCATATCAAAATTTGAGACTCTTAAAAAAATTTATACTCAATGTCTTCATAAGAAAGGTAGCCATATGTTTCTAGTTTAATATAAACTAAGAATCAACCAAATTGGATAACTATAGAACAAATTATGGCTAAAACACCGAAGTATATCAGTGGAAATTTTTCTGCTAACATTTTCTAGATTTTCAAACTTTTCACATTTAACATCTAACTCATCTTTTACCTAGATTTTATCTTCCACTTCATTTCCTCATCATTCGCTACCCACTTCAACTCAATAGATCACTCACAATCAAATCGTGATCTATAATTGATCATTAACCAAAAACAGAGCATATATATTTACCCATTCCTAAGCAATTTTCTACACTCATCCAAACTCCACTTTTACGATCATTTAACTTCCAACACATCTCCATAACAAATTATACATCATTAATCAACATACATATACAAAAGCAAGAAATTTACCTAGGTTTTTCGTCATTCATGACATATTCATACACAAAACTCTATTTCATGTCATTAATCTCTAACTATCACCATACTTGCTTCATTTAACCAAACCCATGATATTTAACAATTTACTTACTTAATTTAACTTCCAATTCTTCAAAATCTTCAAGAAACTCAAAGATCCCTAAGTTCATCAACAACGCACGATCATCATCATCTTGAGGTTGAAAGGTTTGGGTTTTTGGTGAGAATGGAAGAGAAAGCAAGATGAAAGAGTAGCATGAAAGATGGTCAAAAATCAAGAAGAAGAGAGGAAGAAGAGAAGCTACGAAAATGGAGAGAACTAAAGCAAAACTCCAATAGTTTTTTAAGAAAGAGAGCATCGAGAATGATAAAGCCAAAAAGGGGGGCTTTTAATTAAAATAAGGGTTTAAGACATGGTTAGGCAAGTGACATGTCCCATTTCAAAGGCATTAGGTTGGTTTCTCTCCAATCAAATTTCAATTTCTACCCCAATTTTATCCCAAATTTTCAATGACACTTGTTAAAATTCCCAAAGTCATTTATAAAATTTCCATTGCCATTAGACAGTAATTTCTACTACCATTTAACAATTGTCTTGCCACTTGGCATTTTTCGTAGTCCAAAAATTACTCCGAATTTTTCAAAAAATTCTCCTAAAATTCTAAAACAATAAATACACTCTCCAAGTCAATTTTCAACACATAAAACCACAATTTTCAATAGAACCCACATTAATAAACAATTATACCAGGAAATGTCAATGAATGCATGTACAATCATTTCAATGAGAAACATTTCACTATTCACTTATATGCATATGTCACACTATGCATGAGCATGAAAAGAATGCATTTCTAAGCTCTCATTGATCAATCATATTTACTATTCTAACCTCCCCGCAGGTAACGGAATGTTACATCAAAGGTGTAAGGTGGTCTAGGTATTAGGTCTATCCACATCTTAAACAAAATTATATTACCAAAAAGGATATCAAAATTTATGACAGACAAGGACATCATGTGGGTTCAGTGGATACACACTGAAACACTTGCGAGAATAATGCTTTTGGGAGGTTTAGGGTAACTACAACTAGATCTATCCTCAAACAAAATTATATTAGTAAAAAGGATAAGTAAATTTTTGACAGACATGGAGAATATATGGTTTGAGTGGATATGCACTCAACATTTGCAAGAACAATGCTTTTGGGAAGTGTAGAGTAACTATAACTACTCTTAGACATGGCATAACATGTTACAACTTAAAGGGAAACCGAGATTTGCATTTAAAAATATAGTAAGGAATGGAAGATCCATATGGATATGGTTTGATAATTGGAATAATAAGGGATCACTTTACATGTTCATTAAATTATTGCACTTGAGATTTATGTTAAATACAAATGAAAAATCAACAAATTGATGCACAATTAACAATGATGAATCATACTAAATGGTTTTGATTGGTTATAGAGGGCTTTGTCTAATTATCAATCTAAACTAGATATTAAGGATAAGGTGATACGGGCCAGACATTGCTCAAAACAATTCACAAACAAAACTGCATATGAATTCTTCAAATAGCTTGCTCACAAAGTTCCTTGGCACAAACTAGTGTGGTTCATAGGTAACAACTCAAAGTGTAACATCCCATCACCGATGAGAAGGGTAAATTGGAATTTGGAACGGGTTAGGAATATGTGTACATATTTCAGCATGTTCATGCATTACATAGCCTCTATATATTTGGATAATTGGTAATTCTATCATATGCATATGAGTGTACATGCATTCATGAAAATTCCCGGCATATGAGTGTATTAATGAAATGTCTGTGATAAATGTGTTATTTGTGTTTGAAAGTTAAATTGGAGTGAAAAATGAGAGATAGTGTTTGAAATATTGAATTTGAGTGAAATACATGTGTTTTCTATTTATGGGGATTTTTAAGAATTTTCCTGGAATTTTTGGAGTAAAATGTCCGGACCGGAAAAATGACCAAATGGCTGACAAATTGGATTTTTGGTTTCGAAATTGATTGTCCAATGGCATGGGAAAATTAGAGTTATGATTTTAGGATTTATTTCAAAGAGCCATTGGAATTTGGGAGAAAATAGAATAAGAAATTGGATTTAGGCCCGTAGGAATGGACAAGTGGCAAGTGACCTAAGTCACTTGCCAAACAAACCTTAAGCCCTCTTATTGTTAGATTAAAACCCTGTTATCTTATGGATTTGCTTTCCACGATGCTTTCTCCTCTTTGAAAGAAAATTTGTCTTCCTTAATAGCTTCTTCTTCTCTTCTTCTTCGTGGTTCACCTTCCTTGCTCTTTTTCACCCATTTCTTCTTGCTTACTTGCTTCTTTCTTCACCTACATACTACCCTTAAGTCTTGTGATGGTGAAGATGATGATTGGTGTTGGGTTGAGTGTTGACCGTAAGAGTTGCTAAAGTTAAAGGATTGGAGTATTTTTGAAGAGTTCTTAGATAAATCAAGTAAGTTCTTGCTTTACATGTTATAGGTAGTTTGATTTGATGATTAATTAGAGTATCTTGATGGTTGGGATAGGTATATGTTTCGGATAATGTAAGTTCATGCCCATATCTTGTTTTTATATATATGGGATGAGGGATAATTGATATTTGGGTGAATTGAAGTTTAGGGGTGAGTTGTTTTGAGTGTATTTAGTGGTTTTGGAGTGTTTTAAAAGTTGATAGATGGATTAAAATTTTGACAGATGAGAAAAATCTGGGTTTCGGGAGTTTCTGGGATTGCACGTCGCGACGTGCTCATCGCACGCCGCGGCACGCAAATTTCTCCACGCCGCAGTGAGTGCGAGGACGCACGCCGCGGCGAGCGCAAGCCTGCACACCGCGGTGCGCACCAGCGCACACGCCGTGGCGCATGCGAGTGCTCTCGCCGCGGCGAGGATTTCTTCTCTACGGGAGTGTTTTGGTTCCTTAATTATAAGTTTTGATGCATAAGTCCAATTGAGTTAGTTTTTGATTTATTGCAAAATAGAGACAAAGAACTACAAATTTATAAGAACGGAAGTTTTGAATTAATCTCGAAAGTTCTCGAATTTGGATGGAAATTGAGTAGTGAATATGATTTCGATATAAAGATAGCCCCCATATGTTGGAATGTAGCTTTTGGAGTTCTAAATTAAATTAAATGAGTTATGGTGTCTATGAATTTCTATCATTTAGAGAACTAGGGTTGTGATGGAAAGATTTGGGAATAATGTCGGGAATGTCGTGAATATGCATTGTAGGCATTTCTAATTGCTGCTTGTGCATTTGGAATATTGCAAATTGTGCATTTGGTAATGTTTTATATTCTGATTGTTTTAGAGGCCCTATTGGAGCGTCGATCTACCGATGTGGCTAAGACTTCTCGGCATTAGCTCGGAAGTTAATTGGTGAGTAACCTAGTTGGTTCCTCGATCTTTGTGTGTTTAAAATTATGCACTTATAACTATGCGGAGATTAATGAAGGGCTTATGTGTGTTTGCTTATGATTGGTTCTGGACCGTAGGTGTCCGAAGTATTGGAAACTTGATATTGAAGTGCTATTTGTGTGTAAATTTGTAACTACTTGTTTCTAATGTGATATGGGAATTGACGTACTGAATAATTGGGACATGTGGTATAATTTTGTGATCCAATTACTGTTGAATTTAGACATATGCATTTCATGCATAAAGGCATGATCAGATAATGACAGTTGTGACCGGAGCAGCCACCGAGAG
>JAOTIZ010005728.1:0-11245 GCA_027123425.1 Erythroxylum panamense | reverse complement strand
AATCTCTGAATTGAGGGAATTGAATATGACACTGAGAAGATTGATATAAATAACAAAAGACCATGATTGTATAAGTGAGAAATTCCAAGTAAGGCTATGTGTTATATTGGGTACTTTAAGCAGAAACTCGAGATTGAGGATTATTAGAACTAGAGTAAAAAGAAGCATAGAATGTGGGACTTGGTTTATCCCAAATTAAGGATTTAGAAATTGAGAATCTTATTAAGGAATTGAAAATGGATCTGAATTCCAAGTTTAAATTAGAAGATGAGGCTTTGTCGTCAAAAAGGAGAAATATGTACACCTGATAAAGGGATAAAGGAGTTAGTGGATCAATACAGAAAGTATAGAGTACAATGAGATAAGAATAAGAGTAAAGCGTGCTGATACTATAGAGATGAGAACTATAAAGCAAAGGATGAAATGTTTACAAGAGTATCACCTCCCCAAGGTGTGCTTAGACCGGGTGCAAAATGTCAAGTATGTTAAGAGATATCAATATGATCTGATATGGATATTATCAACACAATAAGTGGGGAAAATGTGAGTAATCTGAAACCTAATAAGGAACTCGTTAGGAAAATGAATGATTAAATAGGTGATTGAAAGACTTGATGAGTCTTTTCACAGTGATCATTTGAAAGAAATTATTCAAATGAAGAAGTTACTGGGAAGTCTGAGGAAAACATAAGATGGTGTTACCTCCATTTGGTTGACTACTCTAGTAGGAATTTTGAGAATGAAATTCTTTAAAGGGGGAGAACTGTTGGACCCCGAATGTTTTATAGAAGTTAAAACAATTTAAAGGAGAAATTTTAGCAAGTAGTCATGAGTAAAGAACAAATGAATAAAGATGCTTGAATCAGAAATGATAGACAAGAGTAAAGTAGTGAATGAGAATTATGGATATGTCCTAATTTTGTTTTGGTGCTTCTGGTGGATAAAAGATTTTGAAGTGAGAAGAATTAAGGTGAAAGTTAGAAGTAGAATGAAAGATAAAAATGAAGTTGCATTTGTGTAGTACGTTGATGAAAGGGATGTACATATATGTATATTATGTTGTTGATGTTCATGATTAATCATGGACTATATATATTTTCTTCGGATGCTATTGATTTCAGATGGAGTTGAGAATGAGGAGTAAATGAAGTAGAAAAAGGTGATCTTAGTATGATTTGTGTTAAGGAAAGATTGTGAAACATAGTGAATGGTTGATCTGGAAAATGTTTATGGAGAATGTTTCAGTCCTCTGGCCATAACTTCTTCTCTAGTTGTCCAAACGAGATGATTTTTAATTTGTATAAAACTAGAAGCATATGGCTACATTTTCTTATGAAGACTTCGAATTTCAATTATGTCTCTAAGAGTCTCAAAATTTGCTATGAAGTGAGAATTGAGTGTAGTACATTAGTGGATGAATGTAAATTTCATCTTCAGATTTTAGGGAAAAAATTGGGATTGACCTAGATAGATTTCGGCAAAGTTTCCTTCTTGAGAGCTGTAAATCTTCCTTTTCATCTTCCCAAAAATATATAGTATGAAAACTTTGGACATCTGAGCTGAGAGTTAGGGTCCTTATAAGGGAAGATGTTCAAAAGTGAAATTTACTTCTTCTGTCTTTTGCTTCTTCTGTGATGACATCATTGATGATGTTATCTTCTTCTGTGTTTTGTTCCTTCTGAGTTTCGCTCCTTCTGTGTTACTGTTCATGAACTTCTTCTATGTTACTATTCATGAACTTGTTTTGTGTTACTGTTCATAAACTTCTTCAGTGTTATTATTTATGAACTTCTTCTGTGTTTTGTATCATATGCTTTTTGTATCTTCTGCCTTTTGTATCGTCTACCTTTTGTATCGTCTGCCTTTTGTATCTTCTGCCTTTTGTATCGTCTACCTTTTGTATCGCCTACCTTTTGTATCTTCTGCCTTTTATATCATCTGCCTTTTTATCTTCTGTGTTTTGCTGAAGCGTCTTCTTCTGTGTTTTGCTAACGTGTCTTCTTCTAGGTTTTGTTCCTTCTGGGTTTTTGTTTCTTTTGTGTTTTGCTATCTTTTGGGTTACTGTTCATCTTATATCTTCTGTTCCATTTTTGAACCTTCAGAAGATAGAATCTTTCTTCAAGGTCTTCATGAAAGTTGTAGATCTTGAAGTCTTCTTTCGAACCATATCAAGAACATCTTAATATGATATATGTAGGGAAAGTTATAACAATTTTCTCACTTCTTCTATCTTTTTCCATTCTTCTGCTTTTTCCATTAGCTTCGTCTAATCCTATCGTCTGACCCATTTTGACCCTTCAGATAATAAAAATCTAATCTCAAGGTCTGTTTCAAAGTTAAAGGCTTCTCCCGCTTGCTTGCTAGTAGCATAGAGCTCCTTCATGGACTCCCATAAGTTCACAGCTACACAAGATCCTTATGAGAATTGTGTAGTACGTTCTGTTGTGGATCCACCCAAACCATTTTGATGTGCTTATATGCTTATGATCTGTTGACAAGTTTGATGCATTACATGATTTAAAATTGTTCACAAATGGTTTGATAAATTGACTATTTTGAGGAATAAATGTTTGATGATATCTTGCATATGAAATAACTTTGTTTTCAAAAATGAAAAATGACAATGTGTTTTTAAAAAGAGCTTTTGCTTATCTTTCTATTATAAACTGTTACCCACGAGCTTTCAAGCTCACCCCCTTTTTGACCCCACCTTCAGGTGATGAGGAAGAGATCGAGTGATCAAGAGTATAAGGATGTTACTTCAAATTCTGCATATCTTGGAGTTTAAGTTATCTTTGTAAACACAAGGATTAGTCACAATTCAAGAATATATAGTTCATGTAACTTTTATAGTTTGAGATTTTAGATTATGTTGTAAAATGTCTTGAAAAGCCATTATAGCTTTGGAAAGCCCTTTTGTTTTAAAGGTATTGAAATTTAAATGACGAAAAAAATTATTTGTATGTAATGTATTAAAGAGTATGAAGTAGTAAAGATACGCTCAAGTCTTCTGCATTTTGATCCTTAATTATATTGTGTTTTATGCTTCGCCTATAGCTAGTTGGACTGTCATTTTTGTTGCTCCTTGTTGCTATCATTTTACTTATTTGTTGGCATTGTTTTTTGATCTACTTCTATGTTTCCTTTTTTCTTCATTCTAGCTGATGCATGGTTACTCTTCTTCTCTTGCTACTGCGTTATTTTTTTGTTCTTCTCAACTATCCACTTGCTATGTTGTCATCTCCGTCCTAGCTTCTGGAGTGTTGATCATCTTCTGCTGTCATTTTATTGCTCTTTGTACACCTACTACTGGTGTTTTAGTCTCCTTTGCTTCATATATGGATCTTCGATTTATGCATGAATTATGATGTCATTACATTCGCTTACATTTTACACGGTCCCTGTATAATAGCTATGAGGTATGTTGCTTCATCATCTTGAATTTCTTATCTTACTTGCTCTAATATTTCTCATTCTTCCTCCATTAAGATAAACGATTGTGATTCTCTAAAAAATAGCTCAAATATGTTGCTTTTGACTCTTACTTTAACTTCTTTGCTTTCGAATTGTGCCTAAGACCACATATGAGTCAAAGTGAATATCTTAAACAATTTCATGTCATTAATAGCTTAAGTGTTATGGTATAATTATACAATCAATTGAGGACATTTCAATTTCCCCCACATTTAGCTTTTGGTCGTGCTTGGGTAAAACATCAAAATTAAGTTCATAAACCCATAAACATTTACTTATATCCATAATTTTCAAGAATACATAATCATAAGCAGAGATTAATACTTTTCAAAAATCATAACACGAACTTAAATTCCAAGCTTTTACTCATGATCAATCAACATTCAATACCTTTAAAAACTGAGAAAGTTAATGGTAGACTTAGAAAATGTGTTTAAATAAGATATATCCATGGGTACAGTCAATATCATTCATGATTATGCCATTTCATAACTTTGCATATCATTTTATTTCTCCATCACTAAAATTCACATGCAAAATCATGAATTAAAGAACTTTTCAAGGTTGTAATGTAGGCAAGGGTTAAGTGAAATGTATTTGGGTAAAGTAGCATGAAAGCCATTAAAGCTAGTGAAATAAGAAAAATACTCAATACACATCAAGTGTAAAATCCAACATTCACTCACAATTGTGTAAATCAACTATGATGAATGAAAAAACTATATTTCCTATCTCAAGTTCGAGCTCTCTCACCACAAACCACATCAAGCATATACCAATTTGAAGGGATCACTCATACAATTGATGACAATACATTGAAACCACAAAGAGTGAGCCTTCCAAGACAACTTCTACCTCATATTTAACATACTCAAATAACATTTTAATTACAACATTAGGAGGAAAGACTAGTAATGAGTAACTTTGCAACACTTTTTCATTTTCTCTTTGATAATTTTATTTAAATAATTTTTATTTTATTTTTTTCTTTTTCTTTTTGCTCGTTTTTTCTTCTCTTTTTCTTTTGCGTTTTCATATAGACATAACATGGAAATTTCAATAATATGACATAAATTGGCATCCCAACATTATAATCAACCCACAAATATGCACACCCCTATGCTTAGAATTTTGTACATTCACAAACTAAAAAACACAAATTCTCCACTAGCTTTATGTCTTAGGTACGACATTTGGTCAAGTTTAAAACATATAATGTGATTTATACAAAAAGGAAGGTATAAAGCTCAAGGGGGCCTATCAAAAAGGAAAATCATATAATGGGTAGCCTATTTGACTAATGTAGTTTAGAAAAACAAAGAATGCCTAATCATTTCCAAGTTAATGCATGTGATAAGAATGTGGTCTTGAATAGAAAATCAAAGTAAAATTAGGATGTACATGTTATGAGGTCACATATTATCAAAAGACAATGAGAATGATATGAATGTGTCAGTTTATAAGGACTTAAAATCTCACTGGCTTTTTCTACCACTAGTCACAACTCTTTTAAAGATAGTGCTTATTGACCAATCACAAGATCAAAACTACATGCTAAGGTTGCTACGAAATTCTCTATTTAATTCACACTCTAATCATGATTATATAATCCTAGAAGCAACAAAAAAGAGAAAATGTTTATTTTTGTTTGTTTTATTCTTTCTCTCATTTTGATTGAAAACTTAAAAACAAGTAAGAAACAAACAAACTAGAAACACACATGCAAGTCTAACTACTGTAGGAAAGTAAAGGAAAGGAAAATTACTTCCCTTAGGTTACCTCCTAAAAAGCACCTTCGTTTGGAGTCACTGGCTCTACTCTATGTTTTCTCCTCACGAGATGAAATTATGATCTTCTGTTATCACAATTTGGGTGACTTCCAAGTGAGGTTTTTCAGGATAGAGTCTTGGTTGATGATCCATCATGTTTAGCACATTCCCCATCTTCAGAATCTCATTTTTCTACTAAGTCCATAGTCTCTAGAAAGACCTTGAATGTCTCTTCACCTTTTTCTTCTTTGTTGAATTTTTCTAGCTTGCTAGGTAAAAGTAAAGAGTTATTCTTAACAACAAATTGGAATGTAGTATTTACCTCTAAGCTAAAAGATATAGCTTTTTATGCTTCGAGCTCCTCCTCAACTTCTTCTTCACACGCAATTCCTTGAGTATTGCTCTCAAAATTCTCAAGCTCCTTATCACTCTGTAAGGTTTCCGTACTAACATCCATTAGGTATACCTCAGGTTGATATGGCTTCTCCTCTTTGCTTTGCACTTCTAAGCATTCAATCCTTGCTGTCGTCTCACCTATTTAGCTTGCCACATTCTGGAGTCTAGCCATTGTATGCCTCATTTCCTACTAGAATTGCATCTTATCCTCCTGGAGTTGCTGTTGTACACTCTGTTGAAATTGCAAAGTATTAGCATTCATAATATTAATCAATTCTTTCAGAGATGTACCTAAATCTTGTTGGCTCTCCACATCTTGGACGCTAGACCTTGCATCATACCAACGTTGGCATCCATTCAACTAGAATTGTAGGATATTCTATTCAAATTGTTATATACTCTCTTAAAGTTGTTGCATACCTTGTTGAAATTGAATATGGGTAGCATTAAAGGTCTTGATATAGTCGCTCGAGGTGTACCTGAGTTATACTAAGAAAATTCTAGTCTGTACGAGAATTGTTATGTGCCCTAAAATCTATCAAAGAAGTAATTCTACTGATTATCCCATCCATAATTAACATTTGTAAGATTACTCCAAACATAATTATAAGGTTGGGAATATGAGTTATGAAAGAAATTATTTCCATCCATGTAAATATATATATTTTTTCAAATATAACAAACACTAAACAAAAATAAAGAACTGTGTATGAAGCACCAATTAAAATAAAGAATAAAAACTAAACACCGCACTCCCTGATAATGGCACCAAAATTGGCTGCATGTCGTAGCACTAGTCAAAATAAACTAGACCTACTACTATAACAGTGGTGAATGTAGGTTGATCCCACAAAGAGTGTGTGTAAAGTTTAAGAAATAAAATTGACCAGTGTTTAGGTTTTGGATCCGAGGGGTGATTTGGTTTTGAAAACAATAAAATAAAATAAAGTTAAACTAAGTAAAAGAAAGCAATTTAAAGAAAATATGTAAAAAATGATAAAAGTGGGGAATTCGGTAAGACCTAACTATTTAGTTCAATCTCGACCTACACCTTAATTAAACATATTTTATTGATTTGTTGTTCTCAAACCTCTCCTATAAACTATTAATCATGGGTTAATAATTAACCTAAGTTTTCCTTTAGGTAGTGTTTAATCAAGATACGATCCTTAATTAAACTTAACCACTGAATAACCTAGGATATGATCTCTAGATTCTATTAGGTAATAGCATTAGGAATTAGGAAAACTAATTAATCAAGGTAACAACCACATACGATGTGTCATTTAACCTAGGTTATGCTACCCCTATTGATTATGAACCATTAGTCGATACAAAATAATTTCAAGTATAACAATTACAAATTATATTAAAATTCTAGCAATGGTTTATAATAAAATGATCCATTGAACACGATCACTCTACATGAAACCCAAATCTATACGCATAGGATAACGTAATCAATTTCTAAAGAGAGAAAGAAAATAACAAATAGAAGGAGAAATACACTTAACCTAGTTGTTAGCATCGATGTCACCGCCGAACTGGCATCGGGAAGCTAGTGCTCCTTAGGTCTCCTAAAAAATGCTCCATCCCCCATTTTCTTACCCTTAAAAAAATCCCTCGAAGACTACCTAAAATGAAGATTCATTCTCTTTGTTCCTTCTTAAAACCAAAAACATTATAAAAAAACTCTTGCTGTTTTGATTTTGTTTTAAAACCAACCCGTAAAACCCCCATTCATTCTTCTCTCTACGTCTGCATTTTGGTCCTTAGTTGTGCTACGTTTTATGCTTCACTTCCCAGCTGGTTGGACTGTTGTTTTTGTTCCTCCTTACTGCTGGCATTTTACTTATTTGTTGGCATCATTCTTGATCTACTTCTACGTCGTTGTTTTTCTTCATTCCAATTAATGCGTGGTTACTCTTCTTTTGCTCGTTTTGTTCTTCCCAGCTATTCATCTACTTCGTTGTCATTTCCTTCCCAGCTTTTAGCATTTTGGTAATGTTTTACTGTAATTTTTTTGCTTTTTGTACACCTACTACTAGCATTTTGGTTTCCATTACTTCATACATGTATCTTTGGTTTGTGCATGAATTATAATGCCATTAAATTCAAGTACATCTTACGTGATCCATACACAAAATTCGTGAGTTGTGTTGCTTCATCATCTTGATTTTCTTTTCTTTACTTGCTCTAATATTTTTCATTCTTGCTCCATGAAGACAAAGGATTGTGATTGTTCAAAAAAAAATCAAATATGGTGCTTTCGACTCACTTTAACTTCTTTGCTTCTCAATTTAGCCTAAGACCATATATGAGTCAAACTTAATATCCTAAGCAATTTCATTTCATTAACAGCTAAGTTTTATGGTACAATTATACAATCAATTAAACACATCAATAGGCTTAGAATTATGTTATTATTAGTGTTAGTTTATATTTAAGGTGTTTGTATGGTTTGGAGCATGATTTGGACCTTAATTTTATATTTCAAGAGGTGTTTGATGTGTGTTTGAGTGTATGGAAACAGGAAATTTAAGAAAAGAGAAGAATTGGAAGCATGGAAGCTGGACACGATCGTGGTTTTTCTTACCACGATCGTGATAGAGAGCGCAGACAGTTATTCTAGTGAATTTCAGCTTTTCTAGCACCTAACTCATTTTGTAATTTTAATATTTTGGGGCTATTTTTAGAAGCAGATTAAGTAGGTAAACCCTAGAAAGAGCCATAAAAGCCTCAAGAACTATTTAAGAACATAAAACACTAAAAGAAAAAGCAGCCACCATCTTCCAAAGGGAGAGAACAAGAAGGAGAAGCAAGAAGAGCAATCCAAAAATTCCAGATTTCAAGTTTGAGTTCAAATCAAGTTCTTTCTTTCATTCGTTTATTTATTTTATTAAACTTGATGTGTAACTTGCATTTGAATATGTTATTCACGTTTAGGATGCTCCAATTTCGATATTTGGATTTACTTTTGAGTTGTTTTGTGAGGTAATTATTGTTGATTTCAATTTAACTTTCTGGTGTTATGATGTTTGAGTATGCTAATACTTTGATAATAGAACCAAAGAATGAGTAAAAAATAATTCAATTAGGTTGGGTAGTGAGAGTTAGTGACCTAATAAGCCTCTCAAATATCAAATTGGTAATCATAAAAAGAGAGATCTTGTGTGAATACCCAATAATTTGATATCACTTAAGAACTAGTTGAAAACGTTTGTGAGGGAACTAGTTTAAGAATTTTTGAATCCCTTTGTTTTAAGGAATTATTACCCTTTCTTATGATTGTGATAGCCGATCACACAAAATTTTAAAAAAAGAGAGAAGAGAGTTTGGGCGTAATGTAGAAGACATATCAATTTAGACATCACAAGGCAACAATGAGGAACTCAATAAGTTAAACACCAAGAAGAAATAGGAAGAGTGGATGAAATATATCACGGGGAGAAAAGGACCTTGGTGAGCTTCACTGAGGTGCAATTTAGTTGGGGAAGTAATCATCTTTTTTTGAAAACTTACCATCTAGGGTGGTTGAACCACCAAGATTTCTTTTGTTCTAGCAATGCAAGAACTTAAATGGGAATTCAAGGCTGTTAGGTTCGATCATGCATCTCATACATAATATATATCAAATATATGTAGAGGAAAATAAAACAAAACCTTAAAAACTATATCTAGTCATGTATATAGATATAGAAAACAAAAACATGAAATGTAAGATGTTTACATACCTTTCTAATGATCTCCTCCGTTCTTTAATCTTCTCTGCATTGGGTTATCATAAACCACGACAATCACATAGACCGTCTCTAATGAAAGTCCATATGAAGATAGAAGGATGAAACCTCACTTGGAAATCGCTAGAATTCTTTCTTTGTGCTAGAAAATACAAGAACTCTTGTGAGAGTTAGAGAGACAAAGAGTGTTTGTCTATAAGAAAGAACCTTTCTTTTACTTAAGATGCATGAAAATCATCTCTATTTTTTGCACCATTTAGCTTTCCATAACCCCCATCACTAATGGAGAGTTATGGGAAGTTAATGGTCATGAATAACATACATTAATAGAAATTATAGGAAGTTAATGACCATAAATAACATGCATTAATGGAAGTTTTGGGAAGTTAATGACCAAATTGGTAGCCAACAACACTTGTTTCTAATCCATTCCATGCAACATTTTCTACCACAATCACATCGTGATATAATCCCAAAACACTCTCTCATATCTTGAATCACCATTCAAGACCATTTTACTTATCCTTAGAATCTCCTATATGTGTGACCCATCAAGTTCCCAATTATGTTGGTCACTTAAATTAACACTTAATTCAAGTAAGTGAAAAGCGATATGCAGCAGAAAGTCAGTGGTTTGACTACAATTGACCAGAAGTCAGTGGTTTGACTACAAACCCTTCCATATGTAATGTTGCCATGCAATTTATCCTTTCACCATCTATACCCTACTTGCTTTAGAGTATGGTCAAGGTGTCAACTCCTACTAGACTGACTGCATCACATCTAGTCCAAGTGATATTAGATCTGGTCCTAAGGATCTCATTACTTTATGTATCATTGAAGACTCTCTTTATGACACATGTCTGCTTTGGCCAAAGACTCCTGAGTAATGACCCCGACAAGCGGTTGTGGGTATCATCTCCTTCCATCAGGAGTGGTGAATCCTTTATTGGCTGCTCAACTACCTCCGAATACCTCAAGATGTACCTAATCACCACCCTATGAGTAATCCCTAAAAGACACTAATGAATGGAGTCAAAGCATGGGATCAATATCTGAGATGTCTTTGAGCAACTCAAATTAAAGGATACTTGCACCATTGCTATGATGAGACTATCATTGACACTAGAATAGAATCTCCATATGATTGTCTCATAGTAGGTCAATCCAATGTACTTACTACCTTTAATAAGCATCCACATGTTAACTTTGAAGAACTCATGTCTACGGTTTATGAGATTTACTGCTTGATCTAATCAAGGAGTACAACATGTGCTAGTCTATCCAAATTAATGATACCCTATCTCATTAATGATATGACTAGGGAAAGTTTAGATACTAACATAATTACAGATGATATGAATCTCATTATCATGATCTCATTATGATTTCCTCCATGCTATGTTTGATATCAAGGACTTCATTAAATCAATGTAAGATCAACATCATGTTTCCTTAATAATAATTTTTTATTACAAAACTGTAACTGGAAGAAAATTAAGTTACATGTAAATACACGTACTTTCCAGGGAACTATACTTACATAACTCCAACAATCTCCCACTTACCCTAAAGCAAGTTTGACATATCCCTTATTCCCATTCATCGAGGTAACCCTCAAAGCTCTTTTGAGTTAATGTCTTTATGAACATATCAGAAAGGTTTTGCTCTGTGGGAATCTTTACCACATCCACCTCTCCACATTGTATTATCTCCCTTATGAAATGATACTTTTGCTTAATATGTTTGGCAGCTTTGTGGTTCCGAGGTTCTTTAGAATTAGCCACTACCCCACTATTATCACAATAAAGTGTAATGGCTTTTTCTGCCTCTGGAACTACCTCCAAATCATTTAGGAACTTCCGG
>JAOTIZ010005649.1:0-11251 GCA_027123425.1 Erythroxylum panamense | reverse complement strand
GGGCAACAATTAATGTTATACTTAAGTTTGTTTATCAATTATTAGGAGTTAAAAATCTTAAGTCTGCATCTGTAGTTCTCCAATTGGACGATAGATCAATTAGGCATCCTGTGGGCATTATAGAGGATATCTTGGTCCAGGTCAAGGGTTTAGTTCTTCTGAAGTTATGCAGGATACTTCTTTGATTCTTGGTCGACCGTTCATAAGGACTGCTAGTACCATGATTAGCATGAAATAAGGTACGATCACCATGAAGGTAGGAGACCAGCAGGTGAGTTTTAACATGTATAAGGCTATGACACACCCCCATGAGGACTATTCGCTCCTAGGAGTTAACATTCTTGATATTGTTGTTGATGAATCCTGCCATGAATTTGAATTGCAAGAGAATTCCTTTAATTCGGAATTGTATTCACTTGATCTTGGGGAAAGGTTTTCTGTTGATATTTCAGGTGACTTAGGCAGCACGAAGACTGACGTTGATGAGCAAATAGTTGGAGGCACTGTAACTTACCACAAATGCTTCATCGAAAAGAAGCAGGAAGGGTTGGCCCATGTCGTTGCCACAACATCTCTCTTGAACTTCATAAATTAATTCCTTCTGTTGTGCAACCTCCTGTGCTTGAGTTGAAACCCTTACCCACTACCTTAAAGTATGCCTTTCTTAAGTCTAATGAGCGATTACCTGTCATAATTGCCAATACCTTGTCTCACACTGAGGAAGAGAGACTCCTGAATGTTTTGAGGGAACATAAGAGGGCTATAGGGTGGACCTTAGTGGATATACCTAGAATCTGCCCAGCTGTTACACATATAGGATCTTATTGAATGAGGGTTCCAAGTCTGTGAGGCAGCCTTAAAGGAGACTAAACCCACTGATCTTGGACATGGTTAAGAAAGAAATCCAAAATTTGTTGAGTGTTGAGATAATATATCCCATTTCTGATAGTGAGTGGGTTAGGCCAATACATGTAGTGTCGAAAAAGAGTGGGATCATCGTCATAAAAATGATAAGGATGAGCTTATTCCTACCAGAGTGCAGAATTCGTGGCGTTTGTGTATAGATTATAGAAGATTAAATGATGCGACACGAAAAAGACCACTTCCCCTTGCCTTTCATTGACCAGATGCTTGAAAGGCTCACAGGTAAATCACATTACTATTTTTTAGATGGTTTCTCAGGGTAGTTTCAAATACCTATTAGACCAGAAGACTAAGATAAAACTACCTTTACATGTCCTTTTGGCACCTTTGCATAACAAAGGATGCCTTTTGGTTTATGTAATGCCCCAAGAACTTTCCAGCATTGTGTGATGGTTGTTTTCTGTGAATTTTTAGAAGAATACATGGAAGTCTTTATGGATGATTTCACAGTTTATGGTGATTCTTTTGATGCTTGTCTATTCAATCTTGCAAAAGTTTTAAGAAGATGCATTAAAAAGAATTTGATTTTGAACTTTGAAAAATGCCATTTCATGGTCAATAAAGGTATAGTGCTCGGTCATTTAATTTCTAGCAAGGGGATTCAAGTTGATAAAGCTAAAATTATGGTTATATCTTCTTTTCCTTATCCTACCTATGTTCAAGATATAAGATCATTCTTAATTCATGTAGGATTTTATAGGCGGTTCATAAAAGATTTCAACAAAATTGCATTACCTCTTTCCAAGCTTTTACAAAAAGATGAAAAGTTTGAGTTTGATGATTCTTGCAGGAATGCCTTTGACACATTGAAATTAAAACTCATTTCCCCACCCATTTTCGTTGCTCCTGATTGGAACTTACCTTTTGAGCTCTCATATGATGCTTCCAATTGTGTTGTAAGGGCTATGTTAGGTCAACGGGAAGAGAAACTAGCAAGAGTTATTGCATATGCCTCGAAAACATTGAATCCAACTCAAATCAACCATACAACAATTGAGAAAGAGTTGTTTGTAGTAGTTTTTACTTTAGAAAAATTTAGGCAATATCTATTAAACTCATATGTAATCATTTTTACTATCCATGCAGCTGTTCAATATTTCCTTAAGAAACCATAGTCGAAGCCTAGATTGATATGGTGGGTATTGCTTCTCTAAGAATTTGATATTGAGATAAAGGATTGCGCTGGAGCAGCAAACCACGTAGCTGACCATTTGAGCAGACTACCAGACGATACACAAGGCATAGACTCTTCTGAACTGACTTGCGATGCTTTTGCTGATTCAGTTTTATGTGTTGCAGTCTTATGTCTCAGGCATAGGCTCAGAAGCTAAAAAGTGAAGCTCGACATAACATCTACGATGCCCCTCATCTATGGAGACTGTGCAGTGACCAGGTAATCCACAAATGTGTGCCTAATGAGGAATTTGGTGGGCATTTTAGTGCAAGGAGAACATCTAGGAAAAATCTAGATTTTAGTTTTTATTGGCCTACCCTTTTTAAGGATTCATTTAACTTTTGTCTGTCATACGAAAAATGTCAACATTTTGGAGGGTTAGGAAAACGGCATGAAATGCCACAACAACCTCTATTATTTTGCGAAATCTTTGATGCATGGGAAATTGATTTCATGGGTCCCTTTCCAATATCTTTTAGCCTTGTGTATATCCTTTTAGCTATTGAATATGTGTGGAAATGGATAGAGGTTGTTCCTACTAGAAAAGATGATGCGCAAGCAGTATGCAAATTCCTTAAATCAAATATTTTTTTGTCAATTTGGGATTCCTAAAGCTGTGGTTAGTGATAGAGGGACTCATTTTTGTAATAAAGTCATTGGTAACTTATTTTCCAAATTTGGAGTCACTCACAAAGTCTCCATTGCCTACCCTCCATAAACCAATGGACAAGCTGAAGTTTCAAATAGAGAGGTGAAGCACATCTTGGAGAAAATGGTAAAGCCATCAAAGAAGGATTGGAGCCCACACCTCGAAGAAGCACTATGGGCCTATCGCACCACCTACAAATCTTCAATGGGCATGTCCCCTTACCGGTTAATCTATGGAAAAGCTTGTCATTTTCTCGTGGAGTTGGAGCATAAAGCTTATTGGGCAGTCAAGCAATGCAACATGGACTTCGAATCGTCTAGTATGGAGAGGAAGCTACAACTGCAAAAACTAGAGGAGTTAAGGCTAGAGGTGTATGAACATTCTCGCTTCTATAAAGAGAAGACAAAGTTGATGCATGATAAGATTCTTCAGATGAAGAGCTTCAAGGAAGGGGACAAAGTCCTGTTATTCAAGGCTCGTTTCACCTCTAAACATGGAAAATTTAATACTCGTTGGGACGGACTGTATTTGGTCACTAAAGTGCACAAGTTTGGTATGTTTGAGCTTCTATATGAAGAAACTGAAACTCAACTCAAAGTAAATGGCCACCTATTGAAGCTCTACCATGAGAATAAAAAACCACCATAAATATCAGGTTCATTCTCTCCTTCACTTATTTATTCACTTTTGATCTTTGACTAGTTATGCCATGTTTTGATTTACTACTTTACTAAACAAGTGTGGGGGAGAAACCATCCCAGTAGGAAGATAGATGTGTTTTTAATTTCATCAGTAGCTTTACATTCCAATAAAAGTACCCTATCTCTTCATGCCCCAGATGTTCCCATTGTGCCTGTGTTTTGATTATTTCACATTGAGGACAATATGATGTTTAAGTGTGGGGGAGGTTTTCTAACCTTGCAACTCTTGTTTTTACTTCATTTTGGTCATTTCAATGTTTGTGCAAGTCAATTATGCACAATGTTCAAATTGTAAACTTGGTGATTGAGGAAAATAAATTTTCTGTTGTTTCTGGCCACGACCATATGCTGATTCTATGTTTTTCTCCACGATGAACTCTTTCTTCGCCGTGGAAATGATTGTGTGCTGAACTATTCGCCACTGTGAACTTTGGTTTCTCCACGGTGCCATACCCTTGAAGAAATGATTTTTAAAAAAATTACCTTAATTCAATAATTATCCTCAATTAGATTCTTGTCACTCTTGTGTCTCAAAGATTTTATAAGTTTCAAAGTGATCCCTGTGTTTTGGAAAATACCTTTCATTCTTCAAATGATAGTCGGTTTTGCCCAATTTCATTTTCAATGTTTTCAACACAAAGTAAGTGAGGGTATGCTGACAAAGTAGCACTTTATGTTTTTAAACCTCGAGATTGTTCATTAAGATATTAACCTTGTTGGAAGGATATTTGGTCCTGAATTTTTCAATTTTTGTGTATTTGCTCATTTCATATCTCTCTAGAACTTGTTTCAATTCTTAATCAAAGCTTGATGAACTAGAGTTTTGTTAACATGATAGATGCATTCTTTCGAAACCCTGTTGATCCAAACACAATCCCATAAACATCTGTCCATTGTTAGCCCCTTGAGCCATAATTTATGAGCACAAGCACACATCTTTATATGGTGTCAATAGTTTATTTTGCATTTTCTTCTAGTTATCTCAAGAAATTAGTTATTGAAAAAGACAATGAAAAAAAAAGAGAAAAGAAAGAAAGAGAACAATTTCCAAAAAGAAAAATATATATATATACATGTTCGCAAAAGAATCATTAAAAAAGGGTTAAGAAATAATTGTGATGTGATTTGTGTAAATATTATCTTACTATTGACATCTATTTCATAATTGTGGTGCATGTACTCATACTTGTTTCTTCTTTCATCCATTCCATCCATTTCATCTAGCCTTCAGTGCATTACAACCTTGAAAGTCCTCTTGATTTTCAAAATTATAGTTCTTCTATTGGAGAGGTAGAACTATTACAAGCTTATGGTAGAGAATGGACTAAGTAGATTTTAGAGTGAAATTATCCCATAAACAAGTGAGATGAGGGCAAACACCTTACCTTGAGTGAAATCTACTTTGCTCAATCTCTTGGATTAAATTCTTATAGTGATTATTTTCTTAGCATTCTTTCAGTTTGCTTTGGTTGATTTCTAAGAAAGTGATTTTTGCCAATTTCCTACTTTTATTTTAAGCATGGTCGGAATTTTTCTTTTGCACTTGTGTCTCTTTGACTCTTATAAACTTTGTCCAAGAGTATAATGATCTAAGTGTGGGGGAATTTGATCAAGCCCAAGTTTATTACATAAATTGGCGACATTTTCATGAGTTTTACTACACTTTATGACTCCTATTTCTATATTTTATGCTTAAATTGATTCTTGAGTGTGTACTTTTATTTTATCTAGTTTGAGAGTGAAAATTATCACAAATCAGTATTAATTGCACTAATTAATTTTCTGAGAACAATTATGATCCGCGATGTCTTTTGGTCTTACCCTTGGAGGTCGAATCAGAAATTTAATTCCAAGGATTGCAATATATAGTGCATCCTCGGGTCATCTCACTTAATTAGAACCTAATGCAATGGACCTAAGCTAGCCTAAATGTTATGAAATGTAAACTAAATTGGTTAGGAGGGGGGTTTTGGTTCTTTAAGAAAACAAAAAAAAATTGAACTAATTGTAAGAGAAGTGTGTAAAAAAGTATTTTTGGATTTTTGGGAATAAGAATTTGAAAGTTAAAAACAATGATCAATTGTGATAAAATCCTCTTGAAAAATGAGATTTGACTATCATAGTTCAAAGCAAATCTTGGTGGGAGTGAAAATCACTAAGTTTTCAAATGATAAACCTTAAAGAACTCTTTAAGTCTAAGGTTTTAATCAATGAATTGCATTTCTTAAACCTTGTTGAATGCATCTAAGTGTATGTAATGGGTAAGTTAATGTAAGTGATCAATTTGGGATCTAGCATCATCTCAATATCAAACACAATTAGGTAGATAAAAAAGAAATCACAAAATCACAAAAAGACATATATGAGACTTCATATATTTAAGCTCCAAGTTCTACATCAACAAACCTAATAACACAATAAATGTTCAACAATTGATTAAACTATAACCAATAAAATCCAACTACAAAGCATAAATCCTAACTAAGGAGTTCATAACAATATAGCTAAACATGAGAAAACTACTCCCCTTTGAAGCCCATTGAACTCAAGCCATTGCTACATCTTTAAGAGGAAAAGGTGCTTAGCCAAGCATTGCTTCGGGAGAACTCACAACCAGAAACCCACCAATAGCATCCATGGCAGCAGCTGATGATGACAAAGTTAGCGATGAAGAGGGAAGAAAGTGATGAATGATGGTTGAAGTTGAGAGCGAGAGCCGAGATTGTGAATATGTTGTATATGTCTTGTTATTGTCAGCTCTTAAATTAATTTGGTAGGTTTTTTAATGAAGGATGATTACATTGGGTCGCACAGTGGGTGATTTTTTCAAAAATGATTTGGGTTTTCGAAGGTTTGCCCCTGTGATAGATAAGTTTGTCGCGAAGAACTTTTCTCGAAAGATTTTGCTTTATTGCTGGTTCCTTCGCCGCGGCAAAGATTATTTCTTTTTCCTAAATTCCTTTATATTTCATCCTAAATTCCTTTGTATTTCGCCGCAGCGACAGATCCATTTCACCACAGTGAACTTCCTGTTGCGCCTGTTCTCTTGTTGACTTCATTTCAGCCTTCGTTAACTCTACATCTTCTTCTTGAGTCCCTTCTCCTTGAGGTTCCTACAATGAAAAATGGTAGTTTGCAGTATCAATTGTTCTCAGAAAATTAATTAGTGCAATTAATACTGATTTGTGAAAAGTTTTACTATCAAACTACATAAAATAAAAATACGCACTCACAAATCTAGAAATTGGAGTCAAAAATTGAAGTAATAGTCATGAAAATGTCACCAATTTATATAATAAACTTGGAGTCGATCAAATTCCCCCCACACTTAGACCTTTGTACTCCTGGACAAAGTTTATAAGAGTCAAAGAGACACAAGTGCAAAAGAAAAATTTTGACCATGCATAAAATAAAAGTAGGAAATTGGCAAAAATCACTTTCTTAGAAATCAATCAAAGCACACTGAAATAATGCTAAGAAAATAAACACTATAAGAATTTAATCCAAGTGATTGAGTGAAAGAGATTTCACTCAAGGTAAGATGTTTGCTCTCATCTCACTTGTTTTTAGGATAATTTCACTCTAAAATCTGCTTTGTCCATTCTCTACCATAAGCTTGTAATAGTTCTACCTCTCCACTACAAGAATTATAATTTCGAAAATCAAGAGGACTTTTCAAGGTTGTAACGCACGGAAGGATAGATGAAATGGATGGAATGGATGAAATAAGAAACAACTATGAGTACATGCACTAAAATTATGAAATAGATGTCATCGGTAAGACAATATTTACACAAATGACAACATAATTATTTCTTAACCCCCTTTTTTATGCGAATATTTTCTTTTGAGAACATATAAATATATTTTTTCGTTTGGAAATTGTTCTCTTTCTTTCTTTTCTCTTTTCTCTTTTTCCATTGGCTTTTTCAATAACCAATTTCTTGAGATAAGTAGAAGAAAATGCGAAATAAACTATTGACACCATATAAAGATGCATGCATGTGCTCATAAATTATGGCTCAAGGGGCTAGCAATGGATAGGTGTTTATGGGAGGGTTTTGAAAGAATGCCTCTATCATGTTAACAAAATTCTAATTCATAAAGCTTTGATTAAGAATTGAAACAAGCTCTAAAGAGATATGAAATAAGCAGATACACAAAAAAATTGAAAAATTCAAGCCCAAATATCCTTCCAACAAGGTTAATATCTCAATGAACAATCTCAAGTTTAAAAAACATAAAGTGCTGCTTTGTCATCATACCCTCACTTACTTTAAATTGAAAACCTTGAAAATGAAAATAGCCAAAACTGACTATCATTTAAAGAATGGGAGATATTTTTAGAAACTCAAGGATCACTTTGAAACTTATAAAATCTTTGAGATACAAGAGTGAGAAGAATCTAATTATGGAGAATTGTTGAATTGAGGAAAAAGTTTTTTAAAAAATCACTTCTGTAAGAGTATTGCGCTGGGGCGAACTGTTCAACTCAGAAGCATTGCTATGGTGAAGAAAGAGTTCACCGCGGTGAAAATCATGCACATGGCCAAGGCGAAGGCATAGTGCACCGTGGCGAAAAACATCAAAAACTAAAATTGCCACAATTACCAAGTTTACAATTTTGAACATTATGCACAATTGACTAACACAAACATTTAAATGGCCAAAATGAAGCACAAACAAGAGTTGCAAGATAGGAAAATCTTCCCCACACTTAAACATCATATTGTCCTCAATGTGAAGAATAATTAACAGTAATAAATAAAGGGAAAGGGAAAGGCGCATGAACAAAAAATGGAAAGAACATAGCGAAGTATATACAAATGATGTGCAAAATGTTGGACATTACAAAAATGAACTGAGCCTCCAACAAACTAACTAGAAAAAATACAACAAAAAGAAAATACAAGAAAGACACTCGAACTATTCCACCGGGTGATCATCCCCAGCATCTGTAGGAGCTACTCTTGAAGGGCCAGCACCAATAAGCGGGTCATCGTCAGCGGAAGGAAGGTGAATGTGTAGTTGCTGGGCGAGCAACGCATCCATCTACCGTTGATATCTCCGGTCTTGCTCCTGTTGGGCTATGGCCTGATGAAGAGTGGCCCGGAGGGTAGCCAGGTCAGCTGATAAACCATCTACCCGACTAGCGAGGGACTGCAGAGTGATAGACTTAAGCAGAGCCAGAGTTGGAATATCGTGCTCGGGAGGCAAGGCCTCGGTATGGTTGGCAACAACATCAAGAAAGGAGGTGGAATGGGTAGGGGTGGAGGTAGGAGGTGAGGCTATTTTAGTCAGATGTACCGAAACAGCGGGGCCAAGTCAAAATAGCTGTCATTGGGATATTTCGTGATGTTATGAGCCCGGAATATGTCGGTGATGAGGTGTGGGAAGATTATGGAGTTGGTGAGCTTGGCAGTCATGATGGAGTCATGGAGGGCGGAAGTAATGGCATGTGCTATGTCAATCAGGCGGCCAATCATAAGAAGGTAAAAGTATAAAGCTTATTGTTTGGTGATGTAAGCTAGGTGGGAGGTGGGAATGATGTTGTTGCTGACTAGATGAAGCCAAGGTTGAGCTTCAGGGCAGAGATCACAAAGCATGAGGTAGCGTTGATAGATGCGGGGTTGATGCCATACGGCATCCTCGGGATAAAGGGTACGAATGACATCATCCCAGGGATAATGGTGGATGAGCTGGTCATAATGGCAGTGGAAAATAGGAGGAAGGTTATAGTGTTTGCAGATTTTAGTGGTGATAAAGGCTATAGGAACTGTTACACCACAGAAATTAATTTCCATGGTGTTGTGGAGACAGACATGTGTATAAAAGTGGCAACAAAATTTATCGTTGCCCTGGTCCTGAGGTTAGACTAATCCCGTGAGCTGGGATTGGACCAATTAGCAAACAAAGGGATTGTTATGAGGGGCTAAGGGAAAGGGTTGCTCCTTATGGATAAGCCTAGCATCTACCTTTCCGGCTAGGTCAGTATAATCAGAGTCGGCGGGAGGATTAGAGTGAGGGGAAGAATGGGATGGACAGGAAGATTGGGATTGATGGGAAGCATCGGAGTGATGGGAGGAATCAGAGTGAGGGGAGGAAGCAGAGGAGCTAGAGGAGGTAGTGGGGGAGTGACAGGTGGGGTTCTCAGTTCAAGGCATATTCCTACAGAAAACAAGGAAAAATAAACACAAGGATTAAACCAAATTCACTAAAAATCAAAACATGTAAAGCTCGCCGCAGTGAAATTGGTCTTTCCCTGCGGTGAAGACTGCACTTCCCACGCCGCGACGAAGAAAGGGTTCCACGCTGCGGCGAAGGAATTGCAGCCTGCTATGCCGCGGAAAAACAAGTTTCTTCACCGTAGTGAACTAACCCTAATGTTCGATAAATAATCAAGGAAAGAGTGAAACAAAAGGCGAAAAACTTATGAAGTAGGATGAAGGAGACGCAAACACCAACCACGAACACTAAATGGCTGAAGGAGAACAAGAACGAAGAGAAATGTTGCAAGGTAACTTGAATTAGCCGCGTCGAAGTTTGAGTGAAAGAGACGAAAATGAAAGAGGGAGAAGAGGGTGGTAAGTTGAGAAAGAGGGGGAATGGAAATGATGAAAAAGACAGAGGGTAGATCAAAGATCAGAAGAACATCAAGGGTAAAAGAGAACTTTCACACAGGAATTTTGTGCAGAGTGGTCTTTCGTTGCGAAGGTATTTGCCGTGGCAAAAGAATTAATGTACGCTGCGGTGAGGGTTACATAAAAATGTTCACCACGGTGAAAAAAATTAATTCACGTCGTGACGAATTGGATTGAGAGGCGTTGTGGCCACGGCGACTGATGAGTTCACCGTGGCAAAATGTACCACGCCGCAGCGAAGTTTTCCCGAGAGACAAAGGAGAAAACACATGATAATTTCTAACTGGATACTCAACTCATATGCAAGTTCTTAATCATCACAAAAAAAATTGCAATTCACCATCTACACCAATTTCCTCTATCATAGAAGATGTGTCATGCATCTAAGAACACACAAAATTCGAAGGGAAGATGAATTATTGAAGAGGAGCAACTAAACCTAAGTCCTACTAAAAACTAAACCTAACCCTACTGAAGTAGTTTCTCCCCTACACTTAGTCATATACTCATGTAAAATAATGTCATCTTCAATCATAAAGTAGAAGTAAATTGTCAGTGAGGGAAGAGAAACAACTCGTTGCTTACGGTAGATCCTTCTTCTCTTGGGAGATGTTCGGCTCATAGCCATGCTATAGTGAGGTAACTCGACCACTTACCAGTTGTGTGCTAACGTCCGCACTCCGTAGTTCTCCTGAAACATCAACAAAAGATACTTCCTCCAAAGAGTCATTAGTTAATGGGTTCATTGCCAGTTAAAACTCAGTGCATGCATCATCAACAACAATATCAAGGATGTTAACTCCTAGGAGCGAATAGTCCTCATGAGGGTGTTTCATGGCCTCATACATGTTAAAGCTTACCTGTTGGTCTCCTACTTCCATGGTGATCATACCTTCTTTCATGCTAATCATGGTACTAGCAGTCCTTAAGAAGGGTCGGCGAAGAATCAAAGATGTATCCTGCACAACTTCAGATGACATATCAAGCACAAAAAAATCAGCAGGAAAAATTAAACCCTTGACCTGGACCAAAATATCCTCTATAATGCCCACATGATGCCTAATTTATCTATCAACCAATTGGAGAACTACAGATGTAGACTTAAGATTTTTAACTCCTAATGATTGATAAACAGACTTAGGCATAAGATTAATGGCTGCTT
>JAOTIZ010005608.1:0-11252 GCA_027123425.1 Erythroxylum panamense | reverse complement strand
CAGAAAACTCTTAACATAATCTACAAGTTTCATGTAGATCATTTTCTCAAATTTTGCCTAAATCAAAAGTCAACCCTTAAAGGCCAAAAAGTCAAACTTTTCACAAATCTTCATTTTTTTATTTTTTTTATTTTTTACACTTTCTCTCTTTATTTCTTGATTTTCAACTCAATTTTAAATCAACTCATCCTCTTTTGAATATTTCTTATTTTTACTCAAAAATCGGGGTCCAACACAAAATGCATCTCTTACCTTCATTTTCTCCAATTTTGGATTTTTCTTGGCTTGGAAGGAAACTTTCATCATCTTCCTTGTTTTTCCCCTTGACTCAATGAAAAATCTTGCTTGAAATCCCAAAAATCCGAAACCCTAGCGTTTTCCCTTTCTTCTTCCTTCTTCTCCACCGAAACCATCTTTCTTTCTTCTCTCTTTTGTTTTCTTTCTTCCTAATTTTTGGCTTCTTCTCCTCTTAAACGAACACCCATATGCCAAGTCATTTAACGAATAACAAATGACCTTATTACCCTTCCATATAAGCCTAAAACCTTAACTCTTTAAGTGATCTTCCAAAATTGCCCTTGAACTTTGCTTCAATTCATGCTTACTTTAGGACATTTTTCTCACCATTAAATTGAAGGAATTTGCCAACACTTCCTTCTAGAGAAATTCTCCTCATTGTCATAATTTCATCACTCCACCAAAATCATTTAATTTGGTGCACTACTCCAAAAGTTATGCTCCAAACATTTTGGACTATCATTATGCTAAAACATTTTCCTGCACTTTAATTCCATCCAAAATTGACAATCTTAGAGGCTGAATTAAAATTCACTTTCTTTAGAAAAATTGTAGACCTATTTCTCTAGTTTAATCCAAATCAAGAATCACCTCATTTGGATGACTAGAGCAAAAGTTATGGCCAAAATACTTTCAGATCTTACTAATCCAAGACTGAACACTAAAACCCGACTTCAATTCAGAAATTGAAAGTCTTAGAGGCTAAATTGAAATTCAATTCCTTCATATGACTTGTATCCCCATTTCTCTAGTTTATTTTTCAACAAGAATCAATTCAATCGGATCTCCACAGATCGGGAATTTCTCGAAAGACTGAACCATGTTCAGAAAAATTATCCAACTCACTTTAATTAAAACAATCATCCTCAATTTAATCTAAAAAATCTCCAAATTTTCCATGAAGATGTAGATAATTGTCTTAGGAATCCAACGCTTCGAAAACCAACTCAATCGGATGTCGGACGGAAAAGATATAAACAAAAGATTGAACAAAGGTCTGATGAGGAAGGAAAATAGCAAAAATCAGAAGGAATCAAAACGGTGTCGCATCGGGCTGGGTCGGACCGCCCCCGGATCGGGCCGGTCGCCCTCACGACCCGGTCGCGAGGCAAACGGTTCACGATGGTGACGTGTCTCCGTCGTGAGATGCGACAAAAATCGCGATCGCGATCGCGACGCGTTGCGACATCATGCGCGCGCGGGAAAAAATTGTCAAACCTTTTTTTTCTTTTTTTTTTCATATATATATATATCCGAATTGTTCAAAAATCATAACTCTTGATCCCGAATTCCAAATTTGGCAAATTTAGTATCTAAAGAAAGATACAAGGAAGCCCTACAACGTCCATGAAGAACTCGAAAACTAATTCCGTCTCTAAAGGGGTCAAAAACCCAATCAAACTTTATGTCCAAATAATAATTCCTAAACAATAACTCAACTTTGAAAATTTCTATCTTTCAACTCCAAAGTCTAAACATGTCATATTTTATATCAATGCAAAGATCAGAAAGAAACCTACAACTTTTATGAAGAACAGAAAAATCAGTTTGGCCTCTAAGAGAGTCAAATAGTCACTCAAAGTTTCTGTCCACTAATACTCTTCCCAAACAGTAACAGCAACTTGTAAAATTCATAACTTCACATTCCATAGTCCAAAAATTGCATACTTCACATCAATGGAAAGATAAAAACAAAATCTAAAACTTTCATGCAGAACTTAAAAGCAATCTCAGCCTCTAACTAGGTCAATTTTCCAGTCAAAGTTTCTGCCAAACATGTGTCATCCTAAAGCAACATCCAAACTTCGAAATTTCATATCTTCTATTTTCCACACCCAAAAATAACATATTACACATCATTGTAAAGATAAAAACCTAAACTAAAATCTTCTAGAAGACCCTCCAATCCAATTCAAACTCTAAGAGGGTCAAAAATGCATTCAAAGTTTCTGCCCATTATAGAAATTTTGACAGCATCTCCCCTAAAATGTCACTAGCCAAATTCTTCAACCTGCACAAACACTTCAATCATTCCACAATCTCCAAACACAATATACAATAGCCCATTTTTTTATCACACATGCTAAACACAGAAGCTCAAAAGTCTTTCATTTCATCCAAAACTCATAAATTCATTCATACTTTTATTCAATTTCAAGAAATCATACCCTATTTCCTCATTTTATTTAGTTTTATAATTTCTAATTTTTCACAAAAAGTTCGGGTTCCAACACAATTACAAAGCGATCTAAATAAGGTTGAAATATCTTATTCATCAAAGTCATAAAAGTTGTCGGGGCATTAGTCAATCCAAATGACATTACCAAAAACTTGAAGTGCCCATATCTTGTTCTAAATGCACTCTTGGGAACATTAGTCTCGGTTATTTTCAACTGATGATATCCCGCTCTCAAGTCTAACTTTGTGAACACTTGAGCTCCCTGTAACTGATCTATTAAATCATCATTCCTCAGCAATGGGTATTTATTCTTCACTATGATCCGATTCAACTACCGGTAATCAATACATATTCTCAGAGTTCCATCCTTCTTCTTTACAAACAATACCAGAGCTCCCTAAGGTGACACACTACGCCAGATAAAACCCTTATCTAACAACTCTTGTAACTAGGTTTTTAATTCCTTCAGTTCTACAAGTGCCATTCTATATGGAGGAATTGATATAGGAGCGGTACCTGGAACAAGGTCTAGTGAACTCCGTCTCCCTTTCTGGGGGTAAACTTGGTAGTTCTGCAGGAAACACATCCAGGAAATCCCTAACAACTGGAATATCCTGAATGGTTTGTTCATTCCGAGTGTCAACTACGTGGGCCAGATAAGCCCTACATCCACCTCTGATCAATTTTAGTACACTCATAAATGAAATTAGTCGAGCTGGGATAATCTGACTAACTTCTTGAAACACCGCTCTTAACTGATTGGGAGATTCAAGAATCACTTCCTTAGTGCAACAATTCATTATAGCACGATGAGCTGTAAGCTAATCCATTCCAAGAATTACATCTATTTCCTTGAACTGCAATACAATTAGATCAACTTCTAACTCTGCCTGATCAATCCAAACTATACACCTTTTACAAACCTCACCAACCACTATTATACTACCTAGTGGAGTACTCAACTCTAACCCACATTTCAGTATCTCTCTCTCACAATGTACTCTGGATCTACCAATGCATATTCTTCAACTTGAAAAACATTCAACACCCCTGCTACCACATCTAGGGAATTCTGTGCTTCCTGTCTAGTGTTGGCATAGACCCTGGCCTGAGATTGCGACTGGTTACTTTACACCTCGATCCTAACACTGGGCCCTGCTAAATGAGTTCTACCTCTACCTCGGCCTCTCTGTGCAGACCTTCCAGCTCTACTCTGCTGAACTGTTGTCTCAGTCATTGTTCCTCCTCTAGATCCAAACTGTGATCCTAACATCTCAGGACAATCTCTGATCAGATGTTCTAACGAGCCATAATGGAAACAAGCTTTAGTTTCCCACCAACATTCACCACCATGCTTTTCACCACAGTGCTCACACTCAGGCAGCTTTTGAGACTGGTTAGAGGACATTTTTCCTCTACCTCTCCTAGACTGAACAAATCCACCTCTTGATCGGGATCCAGATTGTCTCGATCTAGAATGGAATCAAGATGATCTATTCTAGTGATTTCTGAAGCTTCTGCTAGAATCAGCCTAAGATTCATCCTGCCTCTTACCTTTAACCTCCTGTCTATGCTCTCCCTAACCATCCTTCAACAACTGTTCAACTCTGATTAAGGCCGCTGAGAGTTCTGTGAAACTGCCCAAATTCGAAATGTTTAGTCTCATTCTAATCTCCATGTTCAAACTGTCCTCAAATCGTCAACATTTTTCTTCTTCTATTGGGACCAATGCAGTTGCATACCCCATTAGGTTGTTTAATTTTATCTCATAGTCTGCCACTGTAAGCCTGCCTTGCTTCAAGTCTAAAAATTCTTTCATTTTACGATCTATATAAATCTTCGACATATAGTGCTCTCGAAACACTCTTAGAAAATCTTCGCATGTCAAATTACAAGGTATGGCAGAACTACCCGGTACAGTCTTCCATCACTGGTATGCGGGACCTTGCAGTAGTGAGACCGCATAATCAAACCTTTCATCTGCCTCACAGTCCATCTGGTAGAACACTCTTCCAGTTCTCTCTAGCCACCGTTTTGCCTCAGCTAGGCCTGTACTTCCATAGAAGTCTAGAGCCCCTTGCTTTCTCAGCTTATCATATCTTCTTTCTCGCCTTTATGGAATTCTCAGAAGCATTTGGGCAAACTCAGGTACAGGAGACTCTAAATTGGCTCCTACAAACTCTATGTCAGTTGACTCTCCAATTTGATCTCCTATAGAAGGTGACCTATAACAAACAAAAGTTTCATCACTATCTGAATATCTCTATTTATCATATCTAAACTCATATTTGTCTCTAAAGAAGTCAAACCATGCTCTGATACCAAAAATGCAACATCCCATTACTATAAGGTATTTAAAAGTCATCAAATTTTAAAAACCATTCATTGCATTCATTCACAAAAGCTTACACTGTTTTCCATTAAACAAATATTTACAAAACCTTATACAGGTTCCAGCAAAAACTACAAAATAAAAGCTATAACTCTTTTAATGTCAGTTGACAGACCTCTGAGCTATAACTTAGTCCAAAATGTTCCTCTAATCCAGAATAAGATACTAAGTCTCCTATCTCGTACCTAAAAAGCCATGTTGCAATTTTTATGAGTTTTGCGAACTCAATGAGCGAACCATCATTGATGATTTCACCCAGATCACTTACACAATTCATATATTTCACAAATATTCATTCCGAACATGTATGTCCAAATACTCACATTATCATGGCACATCATGTAATCATTGCGAATCAAAACATATATATATATATATACATATATATATATATAAATGCAGATGCATATGAGACTCGAGATTCATTATTATTGTTGTAACTAAGTGCCTTTCACATATATATATATATAGATACTGGCCCATTGGGCTCAGTCAGAACAGAATCAAGGAGCAAAGCTCTTCGTGTAAGCGCTTCCATACTTGCTACTCTGGTCACAATGCCTTTATCTGAGCATGCATTTTATGAAACGCATCAAATACCGAATATGTCATATATGACAGTCACATATGACGCACAGTTTGAACCTCGTAATCATCGGACCTAAGTCCAGCATTCAACTTTTGTTGAGAATACAGATATCATTCAGAATTTCACAACGATTCAGAGCACTTCCAATACATACCCAAATATTAAGCTCCTCGGACTTGAAGTCCTAAATTCATAACAGATCACAAACAGTTCATAATTGGAAGTCAAATAAATTCAATCAATTCTAGCAAAATCATCTAAGTTGACTCACAGTATGCTCCAATATGCTATTGCCTAGATGGTTCGGCAATGTCTGACTAGCGTCCAATATGTCCCTCTATATCATACAAAACACATTTGCAAATATCACACTTTTGCACAAAAGTATAAGTATTCCTTTATGCACATCTACTTATATAAAATATGCACAATGCATATTCAATGACAATTCTGAGTATCTTATTATGATCCTTATCATAAAATCATTCAGATGTCAAAATCCTCATTAATACCATTTGTACTTATAACTTGGAACAAAATTAAACAATGTGAAATCAATTTCATAACCTAATTGACCACTTCATATTTTTCTCACATACATAAGGGTCAACATTGCATAATTAATCTGATAAGGTAAATGACAAAATTACATAATACTTCGTTCTAGAAAGTTATTCTCCAATGTCTTAAGTTTCTAATGGCACTAAAAGCATTTAATTTGGTTCAATAACCTGAAATTTATGCTCCAAATATTCTCATACTATTCTCATTCTGAGACAGCATACTATACTCAACTTCCATCTAGAAATTTAACATCTTAGATAGTGAATAACATTTTGACTTCTCAGATGATTTGTAGCCCTATGTCTCTAGTTTACTCAATTTAAATATCATCTCATTTTGATGTCTAGAGAAGAAGTTATGGTCAAAAGACACAGGACCGTTCAGTTTGCAATTTGCTCTTGGGTGTATATACTATCAGAGAACACTGTGTCATGATGTGACAATTAAGCATTTTCCAGCCATCAACACTCACGGGAGTTCGAGAGAAAACTCACAGGTGTGAGTGTCTTAAGGGCATGAGAGGGTGTGAGAGAGAAGAGTCACGGGTGTGACAGATAAGGACAAAAATGTTGGACTATTTGAGAACACCCTTAGCCATACCCATCCCACATTTTTCACTCTATCTCTCCCAAATGATTTCATATGGATAAGTTTTTTAGTGGAGAGGAAGACCAATGTCTTATGAATCTATTGGTTTAACAATCAAGTCATTTGGAGGTCGGATGACAAAGTTATGGCCAAAAGAAGCAAAGGTGTTTAAGGTGAGTCAACCTTTCAAAGTCATCGTCGTGCATAAGCACGAGGGTGACTTCCAACACAACCAGCAATGTCATCCTCGTGCATAAGTACGAGGCAGACTTCCAATACCCAACTTTTCCAACAGCCCAATTTTTTTTCCCAGAAACTCAACTACAAATTTGCATCTTCTTCCTCTCTTCCATTTTTTCTCCAGATTTCTCACTTCAATCTTATTCAATGAACACATATCACACTTAAACCAATTCTTCTACTTCCATTTCAACTTATCACAACTCAAACAAGTCAACTCTGTATTTAAACACTAAAAACTGGTGCATGCACGTGAAATCATGTTCAACTTTCTCTCTCTACTGTATTTTCATTCTTACTACATTTGTTTCATTTTCTGCGTTTTCTTTTCAAATTACACAACACCCAGTAATCTCATATTCCATTAAAACACTAACACGTCATCAGAATCATTCACATAACCTAGAGAATTAGAAATATCCCTTAATTCTAAACTCATTCAAATTCACCTATGTTAATACTTCATATTTTTCATGCATGAACAGTACATCAACCATATACATAATCTTCTCAACCATAACAGAGACATATATTTCTTCATCAACTTACATAAATTTTCATATATCTCAATCCAAAATCCATTCAGTACAGTGTTAAATAATTCCTAATTCTCAAATTCATCATCAAAATTATTCATCATCATAACCACAATTCTCAAACCCATGCATGCATGTATATATTTTCACCGTAAAAATACCATTAGAATTACTTGGTTCAATTATTTTTCCTAGCAGTAAGAATAATTCAATCACACCCAACAAGAATAACGATTCAATATTTGGTGATGGACAAGGAACAAAGACAAAGTGCTTTACTGAATGCTTTCGGCGAATATCAAAAGCTACAGTAATTATTTACTCAAAACCAACTTCGTGGGTATTTGCATGTATTACATCTGTCATTAAACCTAACCATCCACTTATCACCACAGATACAAATCATTTGTCACAATACAAACTAGCCATTTGTCACATATATAGTATTGCCACGTGTCACTATATAATTGACCCATAAATCAATATTTTTCTCAAAATTCATCAAAAATTCCAAAATACCCTAAACATATCAAAATTGCCAAATTACATTTTAATAGCATTTAATAACTCAATTATACTAAGAAAATGTCAATGAATGCATGTACAATCATCTAAATGTGCAAAAATGTGCATGTCATGCTTAGCTTATGCATGACATGCATTTTCCTAATTTCTCAATACTTTCTCATAATTCACAATTCTAGCTTAACATAGGTAATGGGATGTTACAATTCTCCCCTCCTAACAAAAATTTCATCCTCAAAATTTTAACCTGAATGATCAAATAGGTAGGGGTACTGATTCCTCATATGCTCGTCCATCTCCCATATGGCTTCCTCACTCGAATGATTCTTCCAAAGGACTTTCACCATTAGGATCACTCAGTTCCTCAATTGTTTACTCTGATAGTTAGTTATCTTAATTGGTTCTTCAACATAGCTCAGATTACTAGAAACTTCAATCTCTTAAGTCGGTATCACATGAGTTGGATCTGATCGATATCACCTAAGCATACTTACATAAAAACACATTATATATCTGAGCCATTTCTAAAGGTAAGGCTAACTTATAAGCCAATGGTCCAATTCTTTCAATTATTTCATATGGACCAATATACCTCAAACTTAACTTACCCTTTTTATCAAATCTTAGCACACCTTACCAAGTTGATACTCTCATAAATACTTTATCTCCCACCTGATACTCCATATCTCCTTTGTGCTGATCTGTAGTTCTTCTATCTATCTTGTGCTATTTTAATTTTTCTACAGATCAATTTCACCTTGTCAATAGTATCTTGAATTAATTCTAGGCCTTCGACAATTCTTAAACCCTCTTCATCCCAATATAAAGGCGAATGACATTTCCTTCCGTACGATGCCTCGTAAGGAGCCATACCGATACTGCTGTGATACTGATTATTATAAGCAAATTCATTCAAAGTCACATATTGATCCCAGGCTCTTTGAAACTCCAGAACACAAGCTCTAAGCATATCGTCAACAGTTGTAATCGTTATCTCACTTTGACCATCTGTCTGAGGATGAAATGCCATACTGAAATTCAACTTTGTACCCAAAGCTGCCTATAAACTACCCCAAAATCTCGAGGTAAATCTAGGATCCCTGTCCAATACAATGGACACTGGAACCCCATGTAATCTCCATTTAAATATCGCTGAGCTAACTAATCTAGTGAATAGTTTTCTCTCACTTCTAAGAAATGAGCTGACTTTGCCAGTCTATCAACAATGACCCAAATGGCATCATATTGCCTCGGAGTTCTCAGTAATCCTATAATGAAATCCATTATGATTCGCTCCCTTTTTCACTCCAGAATAGGTAACGAATGTAATTTTCCAACTGGAGCCTGTGCTCAGCCTTAAATTTCTAGTAAGTTATACACTTAGAAACAAACTTTGCTACTTTTCTTTATACCAAGCTACTAGTAATGTTGTTTCAGCATGTTATACATCTTGGTGGTACCAAGATGCATAGCATAAACTGTTACATGCTAAGATCCCTTTCCTCAAAGTATCAACATCAGGCACACAATCTTTGCTTTAACCACAATGTATCATCTTTAACTTCAAATTCAGAATCCAGTTTCACTTTCAACTTCTCCAATAACTTCACTAAGTCTGGATCTCTGTTCTGAGCCTTTTTTATTCTTTCAAGCAACACAGGTCTCAACTTCAAAGTAGCTATCAATGTATCATTATGCTCCAACTTCAAATCAACATTCAGTGCTCTCAATTGAACTAGGCTAGGTAACCTCGATAACTGTACTTGAGCCACACTCCTATTAGATTTCCAACTTAATGCATCAACCACCACATTAGCTTTGCTAGGATAATACTTAATTGTACAATCATAATCTTTCAACAATTCTATCCATCTCCTTTGTCTCATATTAAACTCATTCTAGCTCAACAAATACTTCAAATTCTTATGATCAGTGAGCACCTGAAAAGTTTCTCCATACAGATAATGTCTCCAAATTTTTAAGGTAATGCAGCAAGTTCCAAATCATGGACTGGATAATTGAATTTATGAGATCTCAACTGTCTCGATGCATATGCTATTACTTTACATGCTGCATCAGTCCATATCCTAAACCCTAGTGTGAAGCATCACTGTACACAACATAACCTCCAGAGCTAGATGGAATAGCTAACACCGATGTTGTAGTTAACCGATGCTTAAGCTCTTTAAAACTCCTCTAACAATCATCATTCCATCTAAAAGGCACATTCTTTCTCCTATAATAACCAGTTAATCCAAGGAAACTCTGGATCTCAGACAAATTCCTTATAGCCTCTAACTTCATCACTACTTCCACTTTCTTTAGGTCAACCTGAATGCCTTGTCCACACATGATGTGATCCAAAAATACTACTTGATCATGCCAAAATTCGTACTTACTGAACTTGACATATAACTGTTTCTCCCTCATTATTTGGAGAACCAATCTTAGATGTGTAGTATGATCTTCTCTACACTTCGAGTACACAAAAATGTCATCAATAAAGACAATTTGTTGAGACCCGATTTCGAAAACCGGACCTCAACCGGAAAACGGAAGAACATAACGAAAAACAAAAATAGCAGAAACGAATCAAACCGAATCGAAAGCCAAAAAGCATAAACAAAATCCAGGAGAGGAAACGAAATCGATCAAAAGCATAAGTGAAAGGCGGACAAAACAAATGTGAAAAACGAATCGGAAAATAGAGCGAAACCAAAACGAAAGAATCCGAAACGGAAACCTATGGCGAAAACAAAATTAGAAACGACTCGAATACGAAGTCAAATCGAATTGGCTCGAAAAACAAACCAAACAAACGATGTAATCAAACTGAAATACAAATTTTCCGACATCCCAGAATCGCAAAAACTTAGGACAACCAAATTAGCGTTGGAAACCTTAAGACGATCACGATCTAAGCAAATCCGAATTCGGCACAAATTTTTTTTCTTTCTTTTTCATCTTATTCATCTTTATTCAAAAAAATTCCATTTTCCCATTTGAAATTTACCAATTCCATAAACTCAAATATTTCATCTTTCACATTCATACATATCTCATAATCCTTATTTTTCTTTTTCCAAAAGACACTTAATACTCATGTCTCTAAATCCACAATTCATACACAAAAGCACTTCAATAATTCTCAATCAATAACCAGAATCATCGGACCTCCCGTCCGGAATTCAAAATACAATGAATATACAATTTATATACAAAACCATAATTCACTACTCTATTCCATATACAAATCCATAATTCAATCAATCACATTATCCATATCCAATTCACATTCATTCACATTTCAATATACAAATTCATATACCATATCCATGTACA
>JAOTIZ010005530.1:0-11255 GCA_027123425.1 Erythroxylum panamense | reverse complement strand
TATTATATTTTAAGTAATTAATGAATAATATTTTAATTAATTACATTGTAATTAACTAATTATATTTTAATTAATTAATTATATTTTAATTAATTACATCTTAATTAGCATTTTAATTAATTAGCATTTTAATTAATTAATGGCTTTTTCGAATATATTTTTTAGATCAATTAATGAGCTTAATTTTTAGTCTTTTTTTTCTTTATGTTTTATACATAATTTCTACAATACCCACAAACTCATCTTCACTTTTATCTTGCAAACCTATCTTCTTTAAAAGATTTGGTTAGATATATTTTCATTATGTTTCATATGGTTTAAAATTATATAATAATTAATATATTATGCTTTGTATATTATTTAATGTACTTTAAATAATATTTATATGTATAAATAATTTTTATTACAAAATAAAATATAGTTAAAATCAAAAGTGTTGTTTATTTTTATGTTGCTAAATAATATACTCTATGAAACTCTTTCAAATACGTTCTTTTTTAAATAATAACCAAACAGTAAACTGGTTTCTTAGAAAAGTTCTTTTCGTAAAAGAGCTACAGAAAAAAGCTCTATTAATAAAATGTTTACTAATATAAACCTAACTAAACATAGGCTTAATATTGTTAAAGAATTTTTACAGTCTAATAAACTTAAGAATAAATTGATTAGTGAAATTATGATTGATACAAGATCAGTCCACCAACAACACTGTCTCATAATTCATTAATCTCCTTTTTTTTTAAGTAAAATTTTTATATTATGAAATCATATTCAAAATCGAAGAAGATGAAATGAAATGTTACATATTGTCAAAATCAATTCTCCGAGTTAAAAATAAAATCATGAATTAAATGTTCCTGAAAAGAAAATGAAATATAAATAATATTCTAAACCAAATTTGTTCTTCTTTTGGGTAACATAATAAAACACGCCAAAGCAAACAACGAAGAATCAAAAAACCCACAAAACCTAAAATCACTCCAAACAACAAAATGGACTACCAACAACAGCAGCATCCGAACAGGTACATGCGACCACCGCAACCACCACCCCCTCCGCTGCCGCAACCTGCGGCGGATCCCCTCCACTACCACCACCAAAGACCATCTCTTCCTCCTCCTCCTCCTCCTCCTCAAGCTCCTTGGTACTCCAACCAATTCCACTACCACCCTCCTCCCTCTCCACCTCCGCCGCAACATTGGGCGCCCCCGCCTCCACCTCCTCCTTCTCATTCCGACCACCTCGCTCTTCCTCATCCCTCCGGTTTTCCTCCGCTGCCGCAGCCTAATTCTTACCCTCCGCAAAACCATCAGTTCGCTCCTCCTCATCCTCAGCCTCCACCTCCGCCTCCGCCTATCTCGCAAGTCCATCCTCCTCCTTACCCTCCGGCCAATCAGGTAACTCAATGTTTTGGTGTTTCTATTATATATGAGATTTAAAATTTAGGGTCTCGAGTATACTCTGTTGACTTTACAACAAAATTTCAGTCCTTTAATTTTGATGATGTCTTCTTTTTGTCTTTGATTGGATTTGCTAATTACTTACATGTATGTTCAATTAATTGTAGGAATGGGGGAATCCAAGTTGGGGCCAGCAACAATCCTGGGATTACTCTGGTTACTTCATTTGCTGAACTTTTTGTTTTTTTTGTATAAGTTATTATGAATTTAATGTGTAAGCTTTTTCTTCTTACCATTAAGTTTGGGAAATATGTTGTCAATTTTCTTAAAGGTCGCTGAAGTTAGAAGACTTAGCAAAGGCTTTTATATTGGCATTAATCATTAAGTTGCTTTGGAAAATTTTGAATGCATCTTTTTTATCTCATTTTTATTGAGAGAGCAAATCTATCTCTCTCTGTTTAATAATGGCAATGGGTGTTATAATATTATCAGCCAATAACAATGTGGAAGATTGGGCTGCTCGGGCAAGAGCGTGGGCAGCTTCGAAAAAAGGTTCTATGGAGGATCACCATGTGCAGTATCAAGATCAGTATTCTCAACCGTTGGAGTCTCATTATCATGATTTTCAGCAACAGCAATTTAATGCATCTGGCTATCAACAGTTTCCAGTTTCAGCAGCATCACAACCGCCACCACTAGTTTATTCACAGGAGCCTGCATCTTTCAACTCTGGACAATCATCTTATGTTTCTGATGGCCATCTAGCTTACAACATCGGAGGTGGAATTTCAGCTGCTGCTCCTACCACAAGTCCATCTGTTCATCAGCAGGAGGTACCTTCTAGTTATTCTTCTGTTACAGGTAATAATTCATTTAGTATAGTGTAAATGCATGTGAAGATTGTATTGAAGAACTGTTGATTTGGAACAAGACATGTTCTTTTTAGTATTCTTTAGTTCTATTTTAGAAATAACCATAACGAGGCCTTCTAGATCTACCATTTGTGTTGAATATATGAGATATTCAGTCACAGACCTTGGTGGTATATATATCATTTGCAAGCTGTTTCAATCAGCATTTTCTTTCCATCGTTCAAGTTGTCGCTGATTTAATTAATATATGAAATCTACAGTGATCATAGAACAAATGCACCATTAATGACCATTATCTGCACTAAAATTATGCGCATGATAATCGGATCCAAGTTCCTAAAAGGCTTATATATCATAAAGTATTCAGTTTGGTCAATTTTCTAAATGGCAGGTAATGAAGAGACTGCAGATCATAATGAGCGGATGTATAATTCATCACCGTTGCCTATTTCCTCGGTTCTTGAAGGGCAATATCCTGTTCAATCTTCACTGCCTGCTACTGGTAGATCAATTTCACCAAACAGAACTTTGCATAGAGCAGCCAGGGAGCTGATTTCTTGGCTGACCTTAAATTATTAACATTTTATATGTTGGACTTACTTTTATCTGTGATAATGACTTATGATGTAATTCACTTATGCTGCGAATTATGATTCAGGAGGAACTATAAAGAGCATTAGTCCTGTTGCACCAGTACCTTCCATCAATTCCTGGACTCCAGTTGTTCCGACAGGTGCACTTTATGCTCCTATTCCTCCAGGTCTTCCATCAGGGACTCAGGTATTGTTTGGTTTTCTGCTCATTTTAGACGGCTTTGGACCAAAAGCCTAATTTTATTTTGTATTTTAGCATGATCCGTCAATGGCCATACATTCTGCTGGACCACCTGCACCACCATTTGGAGGCTTTCCTGGATCTAGTTTTCAGCCAACAATTCCAACCGCTGGTGCTCCTTATGGAATGGGTGCAGAAGCTACACTTCTCCCCTCAGGCTTCCCTATTGATGCTTTTGGGACTTCCAACATGTCTGAACGTCCTAAGAAGGTGGGTAGTATATTATTGTGTTTCTAATGAATTAAAACAAGTAATGTTGAGTAATTGACTTGTAAATTGCCCAGGCGTCTGTTCCTAATTGGCTTAAGGAAGAAATAATTAAGAATGCATCTGTCATTACAAGGACTTCTCTGGAGCATCCTAAAGAGCAAACACAATCAGTTGATGAAGAAGTGATTGATAAATCTATTGAGAAGGTTGATCATGCAGATAGCAAAAGCATTGATTCTTCTAAGTCAACTGAAGAAGAGGATGATGATGAGGTTCTATTGAATTCTGAACTGTGCACTTCTAAACTTGCTTATATTTTTTACCTGGCATACTTTCCCCCTGTGAATAACAATTCCTTCTTAACATTTTTTGTTAATGCTTTCTTTATGGCCTTGGGAATTGACTGATGGACTGTTTTCTTATCTTTCCGTCTTGGCCATTAACAGGATGATGCTGAAGTGGCTAGAACTGCAGCCATCAACCAGGAAATAAAACGTGTTTTAACTGAAGTTCTTTTAAAGGTCACAGCTCTTGAAAATCACGTGATTCCTAATTGCTTTTGATAATTTTTTAAGATAGTTTTTCTGACTTCAATGTTACTGATTAGGTTACGGAGGAACTGTTTGATGAAATTGCGACAAAAGTCCTCAATGAAGATAATCTGCCACATGAAAGTAATAACTTAGTCTTTCCTTCTGCTGTTCATGTTTGATCCAACTCTGTAGTTGGCTAACTTCATTTTGTTACTTGTATGATTTTGACATAGTAACAACTGTTTCTGGTTTTTCAGTGGAATTGTCTTCAAATCATAAGGCACCGACACCTCCCCGGGCAGTACCATCTGCCAAGGCTTCTGCAAAGATATTAATTCCAATTAAAGAAAAGGAGCCTGAGACTGAAGATGTCAGTGAGAAATCCAGTTCCAGCGCCCCTGGAAATGTGTTGGGTCTTGTTAATTATGCCTCTGATGAAGATGATGATGATGAAATCCAGAGTTCTGGCGTCATAAACTCTAGGAAAAATGATATGGTTGAGCAGTCAAGCATGCCAAAACATATGTATAATGCACAAAGAAGTTCAGAACTTGAACTTGGAAGTAATAGCAGGGGGCAAAAAACTTCTGATACTGATCTGAGCCAAACTAATTTGATTGAATCAAAGAAAGAGGTGAAATCGAATGTCAGTGAGATGACCGAATGTGCATATTCTGGCAAGGGGTTCTCGGGAACCACTGGTGCTGATAATGACCTTGATGGTGGCAAAACACTTGACGACATTAATAAGGTTGAATCAAAAGCTCCTTTTGAGGGAAATGTCCTAATGAAATCTGAACAACATGGAGACAATGTCGTTGCGAAAAAGTCAAAAGTAGATGTTTCTCTCATCAGGGATTCGAATATGAAAACGGACCAAAATATTCAACTTGAAAATAGGAGTCATTCTGCAAAAGCCTCTTTAAAGGATGCAGAGCACAGGAGCAGGGTAGATGAAAGGGGTGATGATTATCATAAGAGGCTAGATGAAAAACATCTAAGAAGGGAAAAGGCAGATGACCGTAATGGTTCAAGGCATAGAAAAGAGCAAGATGATAAAAATGGGGAAAAAGCTAAACAATTTGACTCAAGGAAAAGATCCTCCCATTTGGATGTCAAAGAGGATAAGAAAGAGAAATTTCAGAGAACTAGTTCAAAGGTAGATACCAGTGGAAAAAGAGAACAAGCAAAGGACAAGGGCGACGACAGGCCAAGGCCAAAAAATACAAGTGACTTGAGCAGACATAAAAGACAACGCTCCTCATCGATTGACAGTAGGGGTGGAAACAGTATGGATAATGGTTCAAATGATGGATCATCAGATGATTCTAAGAGGTTCACCCTTTAGATTTTGTCATTTCCTGATTCTTGCTGTGGTATATGCTTGGCTACTCATGTTTCGCTACTGTTCTGCAGGAAAACATATTTAAGGAGGCGGGAGTCATCGCCATCTCCTGTTAGGTCTAGGAGAAGGTATACAAGTCTTTGCATTTTGTGACATTGCTTTTCTTCTTTTTCAATCTTTAGTTCCTGAGCAGATTAATGTCCTGAAATTTTACTAGTGTGCTTGAATTAACTGCCAAACCCAAGTCATCCATATGCTTTAATAAATATAAAATCAGTGTATCTAATGATGGTGATTTGAGAATTCACCTTACTAAGTTCATTTTTCAGTTGCCATCTGTGGACAACCAATGTGATACAAATATGTTCATTTGAGTTCGTCTTTCAGCTTTTAGACATATTTTCAGTAGGTATTTCAAATAGGGATATGAATGCTTTTTATTTGCCTGTTTGGCAGTGGTTCTTTGTTTGCTCATGTTTAATTGACTAATTAATTCTCACCATATTTCAAATGTTGTTTCATTTCCTTGTCCTTTAATGGGGCCTATTTACATGATCAGTGGGCTAGCACTCTCTCATTTTCATGAATTTTCACCCCAATTTTTCTAAGGCTTGAGCTTAGGATTTGGAAGTTGAAATCCATAGTTTAAAGTTTAAATCATTGGGATGGTAATGTTGGACAGAGATGACGGCCAAGAGGTATCTTGACCAGGTTATAAGTTCCAGCATCTAGAGTACACACCTCCTTTTCCTTATCTTTTCCAGCTGAACTGTTTTATTGGGTCTGTGTTTCATTTCATTTCTTTCCGAAAATTCTTTAACCATGTAAAGAATAATATATTACATGAAGATTTGTCTGCCTGTTTTTTGGTTTATATGGTTCTACAATTCTTGAAGAGCTAATATGAGCAAGATATTTATGACTATGATGTTAGAACTCTATGTTTTTGGGTGACCCATCTTCTTGGCCCATCTTTTACATTTTTACCCTGCTTTGTGGACTATTAGACTTCTAATTCAGTTGAGGTGAACTCATGTAGATAAAATTCTGATTAATGAAGATTAACATCACATTAGCAGGATTAAAGAAGTCATGTTTAAGGACCAGCTCCACTTAACAAGGCTGTATACATGCTCTCCTTTTAGTCATAAAACTTGGGGTCTGCTTTGTACATCTCTTGTTATGTCTTTGACAGCAGATAAGCTTTTGCTTACACAGCAATTCTCATCAAATTTGAATCTAGACTAAGGCTAAGCATTTCTCTATTGAATTGTGTAAGTTAAACTCACAAATCAAGTATGATGGGTGTTCATTTCTAGACAAGTTTCGCGGTCACCTCATAGCAAGCATTCTCAGCGCAGGCATTCTCCCTATTCTTCTCTTGAGCCCTCGAGGTATGTTGCCCTGCTGTCTATAAGATTAAGATTGTCTTAATGTTTAAGACATAGAGATCATATGCTACACAGGTGAAAGGCCAATGAGATTTTAACCTGTGATGGTCTTTGAGTTGCTGACTAATGCCAATTTGCACAGGGGAAGGAGGTCTAGATCCAAGTCACCAGTGAGGCGGCGAAGATAATTTAGAGGACCACCTTTAAAGTAGAAATCTGTTTTGGCTTGAGGTTTTTGAAGATGTTACTTTCCCTCACAAATACCCTCATTTTGAAACTTGGCTTCAAATCCTGAGGAAGATGAACAGTCTACTGTAATTGATAATGTCTAAATGTGCAGTCACCATGGATAATTGGTAAGGTCCTGCAGGATTCAAGAGTCCTAGGACATTTTTATGTTGGTGGCAGTTGGATGATGCCTTCAACTGGGGGAATATGTAATTGTATCATTTGGCAATTATGTAAAACCGAGCAGGCAAGCAGTGTAAGCATCTATTGTAGATTTTAGAAATATGGAAGTTCCATGGGGTTAGCATGCAAATTTGGATGCTTTAGTCCTGCCTGAAAATTAAAATGCAGCTGAGTGATTTATCATTGTGGCCGTTTCTTAATGGGGGCAAACTGCAGAGTGGCCCCTACTGTTTGTTGTTCGTTACCAACATTATTGGAGCAATTCGCTGATTATGATGGCCAGATCAGGAAATTGTAATGGTAAAGCATCGAAGCCTCTGGCAAGGTAACTATGCTTGTAGCGTGTTTATGGTCATGGCATGACAGTACGCTTAAATCTTTCCAACCTCAAAGTTGAATGTGTTGCAAAAAGTGAATAAGCAGATGGGAAGTTCAGATTTTCCCGTCCCGTTCATTGCAATTTTGAAATGTTTTGGCTGTGGGGGTGATAACTTTGTATTACTTGAACAAAGATCATACTGCCTAAAAGTACGGATTGAGTTTCATGAAATGTTCTTCGTCATTTAATTTCCTGGCAAATGCATTGCACACGAAAATGTAATAACAAATACGTTATACACGAAATGTAATTGCATGGTGAATTACTTATTTCAAAAGAGTAGTTGCATCAAAAACTTGCCTAGATGAGATTGAGTGCGGTCTGATGGCTAACACTTGATATGCTCTATTGGCTTAAAAAACAGAGACCAAAGTTGACAACCTCTACTTGGATGGTGAAGGAAGATTGTCTTTTGTTATGTTTAAGAGGAGCATGAAAAAAACAACGCAAAAGTGAAATTTGGCGGAATCATTTTGGTTTTGATTTGTCATCCAGAAGGTGACTTAAAAGTTTTCGATTCTTTTGGCCTCTCTCTTGTTGTGGTTCAATCTGAATCGCACAATCTTACTGGTGTTAATTCCAAGCATCTATTGCACCCATGAATAATTTATAGACTTCATAACTTGAGTAAGTGATTGTCTTATCATTAAACACCATAGTTATACAATTTCAAAAACAAAAATAGGTTATCACTAATATCTGGATTATAATATATTTTTTCTATTACCTGAAAGTATATAAAATCACTTTCTTTTTTGTTTATGAAAGCTTACATAATAATGATTTTAAAATATCCCTTACCGATAATGCAAATAAAACCCCTTAGAACGTTAATTATACAATGATAAGGGAGACTTATCTAATTATTTAAAAGATTGGACCCTATTATAATCGCTCTAGCCAACTGATCACTCTCAAAGGACTTGTCGACCACACCAAGGTCAAAACAGAATCACGGAACAAAAGAATAGTTAGTAGTATTTTATCTATAAAAATTCTAATTTGTCCCAATTAAATATAATTAAAAGCATTTTCAAAATGATTTATATGAGTTAAATAATAAATTTACACAAATTTTAAAAAATTTCAGTATAAAAAACTCAATTCAACAAAACCATCCATACTAAACCATAGTAGTTAATACGCTATAATCAATATAAAATTCCCATAATGACAATGTAAACAATTTACTAGCTGACTTCTCAAGTGTATTACTATTCAGTGTAACCTGTATCCGTGACACATAAAGTCATAAATAATGCATAATCACATCATTCTTGGAATCAAATCAATTTGAAGTCAAAAAATCTTGAAAAAAATTGTCATTTTTAAAATTTTAAATTTAAAAAAGAAAAATTAGGCTAAGTTTAAGCTTAATCAAACTTCAGGTCACCTAAGCCTGATCGAGCTCAAATTTAGGCTGAAACTTAGGCTCCATTAGGCTTCAACTAAGCCCAAACTCGTGCACTTTGGCCAACCAATTGCCATCCCCATCATGACCTTTAAAAAGACTATCAACCTCACAAAAAGATTAATTATTAAAATATGACCTATTCTATAAAGAGCTATTAACCATAAAGATTAATCATGAAAAAACATAAGGAAATTATAATTATATCTTAAGATTAAAAAAAAGGGAATCATATATGCACATATTCCAAAAGATAACGACCTACATACGTTTCAAACATCACAATACAATAAATAAGTACTGTAACTGTATTCATCTCGGGCACTATAATATATGTAACGTAACAATTGCAAACTCTCATTAAGTTAGAACATTAAAAGACTAACATAATACACACGTTGCCTCTATGTTTATGAAAATCTACAGGTTTAAGTCTCTTAGCCATGAGTCAACTGCTATGTCTATAGTGACAATGTATTCATAAACTCATCATAAACATCATCGTCAAAAACAACAAAAACAACAATGACTCATCCACAAAGTTTAAAGCGCTTAAACTCAACATACATGGTACCAACTATTCTCTTTATATTATTAGTAAAAAAATACGACAAATAAGTTATCATAGTGAAATTTGATTGGCCTAAACTATTCTAAGCCTTTTAATGAAGTTCATCAATTACTTAGCATGTACTCTAGCCTTAAGCCTCAAAAGGAGCTATAAACTCAGTTTACATTATTAATGAAATCACATGTTTAGAATTCTTATAAGATATAACTATCATAAAACATATAACAATTAGTAAACAACTATTCTAGTCTCAAAAGAAAAGAAGAAAAGAGAACTCAACAATTAATAGGAATTGATATGAGTGCTAGCTCGCTTGAGTCTTTCCCTTTTAAAAAGAAAGAGTAAGTTTTCTTTCTAATACAATTAACACTAAACTATAAATAAAGCCTAAATCTAATTATAATTAAAAATTGGTCTTAATTAATTAAATATCATGACCCGGTACTACATCGGGCCCATAACAACCGCCGTATAATCTAGTTAAAAATACTCACAGTATCCTTAATCCGACTATGCAAGGCTAACTGAACATCTCTCCCTTTTTTTGTTGAAAAAAAATTAGACAGCACAATGATTGTATTTAAAAAAATCCCAAAACTCAATCAAATACTTGCAAACAATTTTAAATACACTTCTATATTCACATAAAAAATTTTACCACAACTTCAGGACTTTAAGTCCACTCAAAAGCAATCTCAACAACAATACCTAAAGTTCATATATAAAATCTTTTACAAACTACCAAACAGTTAGGTTATAAAGTCATAAAGCATATCAACATAACTAATATAATAAAAATAGTAAAACAGTTTATGAGCTACTATGCAATTAAAGTACAAAACAGAAACTAACCACGTACAGTAATATCCCGAAAATGTCAAAAGATTGCACAATCCACTTAGAGCTTTAAGTTCACTAAATTAACCTGCATAGTTGAAAGACTGAAGGGGTAAGTAAACTATGTACTCGTTGAGTGGAAAAAACATAAAATCACAAATAGAACTCGATACATACCAAGACAGTATAAATAACTTATGAGGTGAACATACATTACATAGAAACACATAGGCTTAATCTATGACTCAACGTATACTGGTTAAGAACCATATAGGCCTAGCCTATTAATCACTTATCGGGTGAACATATGCTGTAACATCCCATCACCGATGGGAAGGGTAGAATAGTAATTTAGAATGAGATATGAGCGTTTAAAATTTTGCCTTGATATGTTCATACATACGCATACAAGTGAATAGTAAATTTTGCACGTGTAAATGACTGTACATGCATTCATGATTTTTTCCGGTATATTTGGTCATAAATGTGATTGGTATGAAAAATATGATTTGTGTGTATAAAAAAAATTAATTAAGTTGGAGAGAGTTATTGAGGTTTGAACATTTTTAGTAAATTTTAGAAATTTTTTTGAAAAATTTCGGGATACTTTTTCGGACTAGGAAAAATGCCAAGTAACAGACTAACTGGTTACCGATAATGGAAATGACTGTCCAATGGCACTGAAAATTTAGATAAATGATGGTGGGATTTCTTATTTTTAAACCATTAGAATTTGACGAGAAATTGGAGTAGAAATTGGAACCGAATTGGAAAGGAAATAAGTGAGAGTATAAGAAGGTGTCATGTGGGCCTAACATGCCACCATGTCATTAGTTTACATAAATATCTTCCTTTTTACTTAAGTCATTCACGATGGTTCTTCTTACATAAGTCTTTTGGTGTTTTAAATGAAAGTTTTCTCCATCATCCGTAGCTCCTCCCTTATTGCTTTTTCGTTGGTTCTCCACCATACAAGAAACTCTCCTTTGTTACTTGCTTCCTCTTTCTTGTCCATTAAAAATCCAACCAAACCCTCACCCCCCTCAAGTGATGATGAGTAT
>JAOTIZ010005520.1:0-11255 GCA_027123425.1 Erythroxylum panamense | reverse complement strand
CTTGTTTTTCAACTCTAGTTCAATCAACTCATCCACTTGATCATTCATATTACTAAGTCAAATTGTCACTCAAGGTTTGGGGTCCAACATTGTTTGTGTGAAATGCAAACATTTTGCATTACACAGTATGTCTGTATGAATTGCAAACATTTTGCTCTAACCTCTAGCTGCTACGTTGCATTTCATCTCCTACCTTATCCTCCTGCACTACGTTTTCTTCATCTTGCACTGTCATTTTGTCTCTTTTTCTAGCTTTCCATCTTCTTTCACTGTTCTTTGTATTTTTTTTCTTAACTTGTCTTTGTATTTTTTTTTCTTCCTTTAATTTGCTTATTATCTTTTAATTTTCTTCTTCTTGCTCCATGAAGACAAGTAAAAATTAATCTTCAGAAAATGACTAAAATACAGAGCTTCGACTCACTTTAACTTCTTTGCTTCCGGCTTGTGCCTAAAATCATATATATGTCAAAGTCAGTATCTTAAATAATTTCATATCATTAATCGCTAAGTGTTATGAAAAAATTAAAGAATCAATTAAGAACTTATCAGAAATTCTTGTGTATCAGAAGGTTGAACTATTGTTTCATCTTCATGAACAATAATATCGGGTCTAGGTAATTGATCTGGGTCTGTTTGAGCTTCTTGAACTTCCACAAGTTCAATTTTGTTTCCGTTGTTTTCTCTTATAAGAAACTCTTTCTCTAAAAAGACAACATGTTTTGAAATAAACATCTTTTGTTCCAAAACATGGTAGAACTGATATCTTATAGTTTCCTTGGAATATCTTACAAATAGACACTTGTTACATTTAGCTACAAACTTATCTGACTGAATCTGCTTCACATGAGCAGGACAACCCCAAACTTTCATGTAAGAAAGATAGGGTTTCTTGTTAGTCCATATCTTTATATGGCGTAACATCAACTGACTTGAATGGGACTCTGTTTAATAAATAAACAAAAGTTTCGAGTGCATACCCTTAAAAGGATTTTGGTAAATCCGCTAAACTCATCATAGACCTAACTATGTCTAACAAGGCTCAATTTCTCCTCTCAGCCATACCATTGTGTTGTGGCGTGTAAGTTGGAGTTCATTGGGACAATATTCCATTATCCCTGAGATAATCCAAAAACTCTTGACTTAAGTATTCACCACCTTGATCCGATCGAAGTAGTTTAATACTTCTCTCAAGTTGATTCTCATCTTCATTTCTGAATTTTTTGAACCTTTCAAAGTCTTCAGACGTGTATATTATAAGATACACGTACCCATATCGAGAATCATCATCGATAAAGATAATGAAGTATACGAAGCCACTTTTGGCATATATGGACATTAGATCATATACATCATTATATATTAGGTCTAAAAGTCCACTAGCTCATTCACCCTTTCCCTTAAAGGGTAACCTAGTCATTTTGCCTAATAAACAAAATTCACATGTGTCATATGATTCATAATCAAATGACCCTAAACTATCACACTTGTGTAGTTTAGACATGCGTCTCTCACTTATATGGCCAAGGAGACAATGCCATAAGTAAGACAATTTTACATTATCTCATTTTATTCTTTTGTTATTATTGATATTTAAAACTAGATTAGACATATCCAATTTTTATATACCATTGCACAATGTACCCAAGGCATAAAACATTCCATTCAAATAAATTGAACAACCATTGTTACTCAAATTTAAATGGAATCCAACTTTATTAAGATTAAAAACGGACATTACATTTTTGGTCAAAGCAGGTACATAAAAACAATTGTCCAATTCTAATACAAGCTCACTAGGGATTGTCAATACATATATGCCTATAACTAATGCAGAAACTCTTGCTTAATTGCCCACTTGTAGGTCTGACTCTCCCTTGTTGAGTTGTCTACTGTTCCTAAGGCCCTGTATATTAGTATAAATATGTGAGCCATAACCCATATCTAATACTCATATGTTGTTATTAGAAACATTATGAATATTAATAACATAAATACCTGAAGTAGATGGGGCATCAAATGCCTTCTTCTGCTTCAAGGACTCTAGATATGCCATGTAGTTTCTCTTCCAGTTGCCATCCTTACCACAGTGGAAGCAAGCTCCCTTCGAGGCAGTCTTCTTTGCTTTCTTGACACCTCCTTAAGCCCTATGCACTTCGTCTTCTTTTGGCTCTTTTTCTTCAAACCAGAAGAGTCCACCATCATCACAACCTTATCCTTGAGGACAGATGCCTCAATTGCCTTAAGCATGTTGACCAGCTCAGGAATTGTGCTAGATATATTGTTCATCCAATAGTTAAGCACAAATTGTGAGTAACTATCAGTTAAACCCGTCAAAATTAAATCAATACTTAATTTGTGATCCAAAAGAAAACTAAAGGATGCCAGCCGCTTAATGTAGTCATTCATCTTGAGTGCGTACTACACTGGAGATGTCCCCTCAACCATTTTGGAGCAGAAGAGCAATCGCAAAGTCTTAATGTTGGTCATTTCTGGAGCCTAACTATCCGGAATATCATAAAACGTGATCTTATTTTGATTAAAAACACCTTAACCATCGTCGGTTCATCTTCATGCTCAGATACCATAAATGTTGGGTCCTGGGTCTAGAAGTTCGCCGCGACAAACTTTATGTTTCGTCTCAGCAAACGAACGAGCACTTCTGTGGAAACCTTTTGAGAAAAGTTCACCGCGATGAAGTCCCAAAGTTTCCACGAGAATAGCTCTCGGGAAAGGTTCGCCGCAGCGATCCTTGTGGTTTTTCCGCAGCTAAACCCCTGAAAGCCTCACCCAAACCCCTAAGAACACATAATGGTAAATGCCTGCACCATTCCCCAAAATCCGTAACAACTCTACAAAGATCATCTTGAACACAAGGAGCTTCTTCAACTCTTCAATTCATTTCCAAAACAAAACTCCATATCATTAGAATGCTAAAATGAGGCAATGTGGAAAACTAATGCAACATCATTGCATAGCCATTCCCAACCAATATTATTTCATCATACTCTCAAATCTCTTTTCATTTAATTCATTACTTACAACTAATTCTCATTCTTCACAATTTCCTATCATTTCTTTTCCATAATATCTCACTTATATATCTACAATTCACGTTTAAAATTCATCATCTCAAATTGATAACTCTCTCAAGTATACCTAATTTCAACTCAATCTTATCCATACATAAATTCATATTTCCACTCAACATCATCCATACATGATTCACCATTCATTAACATCAAAAGATAAGAGTTTTTACAGAGTCGTAATGGCATTTCAAACCCCAATACATCAATGTCTCATTATCCCAAAATACATAAAATACTTGAACTAATAATACTTAAAACGCAACTAAAAGCCTTATTGTTACAAAATCTAGCTTAAAATACAAAAGTATGCAACTTGGAGCAATGCCTTAACCCTCTTTCACTCAATCTCATATTCTTTACCTGAAGATGGGACAAATAAAGGGGGTGAGCTTAAACCTCTTGGGTAATAAGTTTATAATCGAGAAACAAGCAAAAACCTTTTATAAAACTCATTTTCATTGAACCTTTTCATAACCATAGTAATTCCGCATTTAAAAATCATAAAACACTTATTTCGTGAAATTCTCAATTTGTCAAACAATTCATAATAGTATAAATCATGTATGCATTCATCTTGTCAAACATATCATGAGCACATAAGCACATAAGAATGGTTTGGGTGGATCCAAAATAGAACGTAGTACACATTTCCCATAAGGGTCCTGTGTAGCCGTGAACAAAACGTGCTAACACAATCCCACATAATGGTTTTGCGTAGCCATGAACTTATGGGAGTCCATGAAGGAGCTCCATGCCACTGGCGGGTAGGTAGGAGAAGCTTTTTGTCAAAGTACACTTGACTTAACTTAGGGGACTACCTCAAACCCACATAACATATAATTCATGACTTGTAAACTTGTTGCCCGAGAAGGAACATTTTCGAAACTTGATTTTTCATAAACATGAGATATGTTGAAACCATGATTTCATAAATATGTTATCTTTTTAAAAAATCACTTTTAAAGTCTTTTCATAAATCATCACACAACTCATATAACAACATATTGCACATTCTTAAATCATTCAAAAGAAATAAAGGCAACATTTATTATGCAATTGAAAACATTAAACTTCTTTGATTCAAAGAAAACATTAGTGGATTATTTAATCTATTATAAACATGTAACCCAACTTGATTTCCTTGCTTAAAGACTTGCTCAAAGGTGCCTCACCCTTTGCTCCTCTTGCTCTCCTTGATTTCCTTTAATAATAGCCAAAAATTCCATTCAATAGGAATTCCAATTTATGATTTGGTAAATGAAGCAATTTGATAATACTTTCATCTAGAACAATGTGTCCCCTTGTCTTAAGTTTCTAATGACTCCAAAATCATTCAATTTGGTTTAGTAATCTAAAAGTTATACCCCAACAATTTTGGACTGTTCTTATACTGAAACAGTATTATATGCTCAATTTCCATTCAAAAATTGAAATTCTTAAAGACTTAATTTAGACTCAATTCCTTTATACAATTTGTATCCTTATGTCTCTAGTTTACTTCAAATTAAAAATCAGTCCATTTAGATCACTAAAAAAAAAGTTATGCCCAAAATACCTACTCATGCTTTGTGTTGGAAAGTTCGTCGCGACGAACTTTTCCAGAGAGGAAAAGTTCGCTTTAAAACTTACAAGTTCACCGCGGCGACCCCTGAGTTCGCCGCGGAGAACTTTGACATAAACAAATGCAGAACATACTTTAACTACATTTCCCAGATTTTCACTTCCATCATTTCACATATAACCCATCTTATACAAAAAAAAAATCATCCTTTCTACTTCATTTACACTTCATTCTCTACTCCATTTCAACTCAATATCGTTAACAAATACAAAAACAAGACATTTACATCATCTATGCATCATTCATATTCATCAAACACAAAACACCATTTTATGTCATTTAACCTCTAACAATAATCATAAATGCTTCATTTAACCATACCCAAAGTTTGCCTAGATTAGAAATTTTAACCTAGTTTAGAAATCCATAAACATCCATCTAGGGTTTCTCTTCATTCTTCCAACACAAACCCATTTCTCTCTTTAATCCCTTCATTTTTTTTCTATCCAAATAAGACGAAAAGATTATAGAGCTTACCTAAAACAAGTTGATTTCTCTTCTTCTTCTTCTTCCTCTCTTCTCCCACGATCTTCTCTTCTTCTTTCTTCTCCACATTTTTCTCTCCTCTCTTTTCTTCTCTCCACGATTTCTTCCTTTTCTTCTAATTCAAGACACATTTCTTTGCCTTCCCATTTTACCCCTCATGTAACTAGTCTTTCCCATTTTACCCTTCACTTAATGTGCAATGTCCATTTTGCCCTTCCTTTAAACCTTATAGCCTTATAACCTTAAGTAATCTTCCAAAGATGCCCTCATATATAAACTCTTACTACTTTAATACTTCAATTCAATTAACCTATGTCATAAAATCCTACTAACCTTGTCTTAACAAATTAACTCCAAAAATAATCCCATACGGACCTCATAATTTATTTAAATCATGCTTATTCCTTAAGAAAAATTTAGGGGCTAACACTTAAACCTTTCGGACCTTGCTTACTCATCAAAGAGCTCCCTAAGATGATAGACTATGGTATGAGCATCCATAACCTCGTGTCACTTTTGCAGCTCCGATCACATAATGGCTAGCATAATACAACTATCCATCTCGCTATCATCGAGATGATTCCTATATGCCCTCTGATCATCATCAGAGGCATCAATAGCAGGGGGATCAGGAAGTGTTTCTTCCAAGACATAACCAAGCTTCTCGAACTTGAGAACTATTCTCAAGTTCGTGAGCCAATCAAGGATGTTTGGTCCAGTCAACTTGTTAGCTTCCATCAATGATGTTAGATTCACACTAGTACTCATGGTGTCGACTCAAGAAATAACAACCTATCGTCAAAGAGAGAAAATTTAGAATGTACTTAAATGCATGTCTATATGGACTTTAATAACATGCATTATGGCTCTCATTATTTTTCATGAATTTATAACCCTCAATATAAATCCGAAAGAACTCGTAGATAAGTTCTCCTAGTGGGTCGATATCCGATATCCCTAAGAATGACCTTAGATTTGCCTAACAAGCAACCGTAGTTCAATCGGTAGGTATCAAACATACCAATTGCATCTCTAATGCAACTATCGAATCTAGTGCTATCAACTGTTGATGTATGCACACTTATTGGGATATCAATTATTGATATGTGTACATCTAATGTACACTATCCAACTTTGCCTCTATCCACGTTGATTTTGGGTTTGCCCAATAAACTAACGCTTCTAGTTAAAACTGAACCATTAATCTGAAAATCCTATTTCCATGATTCAAACATATTTATGTAAAGCGAGCTTGGGTTTGCCCAACAACCCTAACTTTAAAAAGACTCTGGCTCTCACCATATTAAAGGAAGACGTTAGTTTTGATATTCAAGTGAGGGGTTTGACTAAGGTGATATAGACTACCCAATCAAATTAGGCCTAAGCCCACAACCATCCCTCATGCAAGCCCATACATTCTCCTAACCATGCATTCTCTAATGAATATATGTAAACAAATCATTTTAGTTATGACATCTTATGGATCCTAACATGAAAGCCCAATCTAACACTTGCATCTAAGCTCAATCCAACACTTAGATTTACTATCTTCCTTTTACTAACTTGGCTAAAATTACTATTGTATGTTATTTCGATTGGAATTAATATTAATCTAATTAACATTAATTCATAATTCCAAAATTTAATTAATAATTAATTTACCTTAAAATAATTATTTGATGTCCAAAATTAAACAACTTCAATTTTGTCACATATGCCAATTTTTCTAGTCATATTAGAAAATCTATTGCTCCACTAAAATTAATTTCTATAATTTCCCAAAAATTCCAGAACATCAAATCACCATTCCAAGCATCTCTAGGTCATTTCATGATGATCAAAATAATTTATAAATTACCCAAAAATTATTATCGCCGAAACATCGATATGACACCAAAAACGACAAATATGACTTCTAAAATTTTTCTAGAAATCAAAATTTGAGCCAAATCATTTAGACATGCATCAAACATCAAATTAACACATTTTTATCACATAAAATATTTTTAAGTTCTACAACCGAAATATAAACATACAAAAACATCAAACAAAACAGATCCTACAATTTCTGAAAAACTGTCCAGATCTGAAAATTGTTTGATAAAATTATTAAAATATTTTTAATAATTATACAAAAATTACAGAGGCATAAAAACATCCTAAAAATGTTCACATAATTTTTCCATGACTGAATTCCACGAAAATCATGTGTAACCTCATCAGTTTAGCCAATAGACATCACATGCCTAGCAGAAAGATATATTTCATACATGTTCTTGTAAATTCAAAATTAAATATTATAATCACGTTAAAAAAAATTTCAATCACACTAAATCATTCACTTACATATTATGAACAAATTGGTGAAAGAAATCGTGAAAATTATTTTTCTATAATTAATTTCGAAATAAAACATTACAGGACTCTAAGTTGTCACAACCATGAAAACTGTTTTCATATGTCATGTAGTCTACATCTAAAAAGGCACAAGATGGCTCTGATACCACTGTAACGCTCCAATCATGCATCTAATAAATAAAATATATCAAATATACATAGAAAAAAATAAAACGAAACCTCAAAAACTAGATCTACTCATGCATATAGATATAGAAAAAAACATGAAATGTGAGATGATTACATACCTTTCTGACGATCTCCTTCATTCTTTAATCTTCTCTGTGTTGGGCTATCGTAAGCCACAATGATCAATGTAGACCATCTCTAATGAAAGTCTACATGAAGATAGAAGTACAAAACCTCACTAGGAGATGGCTAGAATTTTTTCTTTTTACTAGAAAAGACAAGAACTCTTGTCAGAGTTAGAGAGAAAAATAGTGTTTGTGTGTAAGAAAGAACCTTTCTTCACTTGTGTCTTACACAAGTTGCACGAAAATTATCTCTATTTTTTGCACCATTTGGACTTCCATTAACCCCGTCACTAATGGAGAGTTATGAGAAGTTAATGGTCATAAATATCATGCATTAATGGAAGTTATGAGAAATTAATAACCATGAATAGCATGCATTAATGGAAGTTAATGACCAAATTAGCAGCCAACAATACTTGTTTCTAATCCATTCCATGCAATGTTTTCTACCACGATCACATCACAATACAATCCCAAAGCACTCTCTCATATCTTGAATCACCATTTAATATCATTTTACTCATCCTTCGGATCTCCTACATGTGTGACCTATTAGGTTTCCAATTATGTTGGTTACTTAAATTAACACTTAATTCAAGTAAGTCAAGAGCGGTATCTAGCAATACATCATGAGTCCCAATTGACTGAAAAGTCAGTGGTTTGACTATGAACCGTTCCATATGCAATGTTGCTATGCAATTCGTCCTTTTACCATCGATACCCTATTTGGTTCAGAATATGGTGAAAGTGTCAATTCCCACTAGACTGACTACGTCACATCTAGTCCAAGTGATATTAGATCTTGTCCTTAGGATCTCATTACTCTATGTATCATTGAAGACCCTCTTCATGACACATATCTGCTCTGGCCAAAGACATCCTGAGCAATGTCCCCAATAAGAGGCCATAGGTATCATCTCCTTCTATAAGAAGTGGTGAATCCTTTATTGGCTACTTAATTACCTCTGAATACTTCAAACTATACCTGATCACCACCCTATGAGTAACCTCTGAAAGGCATCGATGAATGGAGTCAAAGCATAGGATCAGTATTCGAGATAGCCTTGAGCACCTCAAGTTAAATGATACTTGCACCATTGCTATAATGAGACTTTCATTGACACTGGAATAGAATATCCATATGATTGTTTCATAATAGCTAAATCCAATGTACTTACTACCCTTAGTAAGCATCCACATATTAACTTTAAACAACTCATGTCTACAGCTTATAAGATCTACTACTTGATCCAAACAAGGAGTATAACATGTGCTAGTCTATCCAGATTAATAATATCCCATCTCATTAATCCTATGAATAGAGAAAGTTTATATACTAACATAATTACACATGATAGGAATCTCATTATCATGATCTCATTATGATTTCCTCTAGGTTATGTTTTGTATCAAGGATTAAGATCAACATCAAATCCATAAATGTATGAACATCGAAATAATGAAAAATGTCTTTATTAATCATAAAATGATTTGTACAATAAGTGTTAAAGGTGATTGCCTTTAGAGCACTTCTCTAACACTTTATATTGAACACCCACTTATTCTTCAGTGGCTTTTTGCCTTTTGGAGGCTTCACAAACTCATATGTATCATTCTTCTTCAAAGAATTTATATCTTCGCTCATAGATGTAAGCTAAAGATCTTTTTTCTTTATAAGAAGCAAGCTCTTGCACATTCTCAAGTTCCCCCTCAGTGGTAACCAATAGGTATTCTGAACTTGGATACCTTGTAGAATGCTTTTTCTCCCTTGTTGACCTTTAAAGTTGTGTATCACTAGTTGTTGAATCCAATTACTCCTTTGCTTTTTATCGTCAAAAACTTCATTTTCAATATTATATGAATGTGGTTAATATAGCTTATTATTACAAGATTGTATTTGATCATCATCAACATATGTTTGGCTATACAATTCATCTCCTTTACTTATAGACTACTTAATAGTGGATGAAATTAGTGAAGAATTAACAATGCCATATGATGAGCTATTATGGAATGACTTATCTCCTCTCAGAAGATTAACACCTCTCATAAACTCCCAAAATACCACATCCCTGCTTCTAACCACCTTTTTCTTCTCTAGGTCAAAGATTCTGAAGTCAAACTGATCACTATCATATCCAACAAAGATATAAGGTATTGATTGTGATTTTTCGATGTGTGTAATTTTTAATTAATTAATGTCGATAATTTACAAGCACATGGGTCATTCAGGTAGTACCTAAGGTGTCGATCCCATGAGAATGGATAATCTAGTCCTAAAATATAAGGCTAACAAAATTCACATAAATTCAAAAGATAGTAAAACGAAAACAAGAATTCAATTCAATCACGCAAATCAATCTAAGAATCAATTACGACAATATTAACAATTTAGCAGTTGCAACACACTCAAGAATTAACTTAAAGGAACTATCAATTGAGAGAAAGGGGAATTTTACTTATCTTTAATGCTAACCTAATCGATTATGACTTACCAGATTATTGGTTCTAGAAGATCCTAAGATTGATTACTTTCTCTCGAGTTATAACCGTTAACCCTAAATTATAAAATCTAATTAGATTATGGAAAATTGCAATTTATCAATTAATAACCTATCCAAAACCCTAATTAGATCTAAAGTTGCCCAACAACTATCAAGAACTTATGCTAGATCTCTCTTCACACAAATATTGATTTGATTAATTTCTTATTCTTATTAAATCACCTAACTCTCGTTAGCTCAATTTAATAATTTTTCATTCGATTCACCCTCTCAATTTGTTACCGAATTATGGAATCACAATAAATCCAATAACCATAAAAATAATTAGATTTTATTAAATCTAGGATAAGAACCTGAAGGTGAGTTTAGAACATCTCAACATTCACAAATCCTATTGTCCAACTGCTATTCTCAATTCTATACAATAATAAAGATGGAAAATAAAAGGAAATACGATCTTGAATGGAGACAAGAGGCAGTGATGTCGGGAAACTCCTGATCTGGAAAGTATGTTGATGTCATATTTTTCTCCACTTCCTTCTTCTCTTTTTTAATCTCTTAACAATTCTCTATAGGGTTTCTCTCAAAAGTGGCTGATGCAAAAGCTCCCTTTGCTCCTTTGTCTTATTCTTTAAATACCTTTTGTATTTTGAGAAGCCCTAAAGTTTTTTTGGGGTAAAAAAGGTCCAAACAATTGCTCAAAACTTGACATTTTGTGGGGATGCACGTTTGGCCAAAGCAAGCCATAATCGTAGGCTAACCTTAGTGCTTCTATCATGATTGTGGCCTATTGTGCCATAATTGTGGGCCGTTGTTTCAAACTGAATGTCTCTGAAACTTCTCTATTCTTCGGTGTTGACCCTGAAAAATACTAACAAACATATCAAGGTATCTTAAAACATAA
>JAOTIZ010005451.1:0-11258 GCA_027123425.1 Erythroxylum panamense | reverse complement strand
ATGTGCATGTGCAAAAAGTCTAATTCCTCTAAAATTAGAGGCCAAACGTATGCTCATAACACAATATGCAGTCTAATATACTAGCCTGACTCAACTGACCAATTTACCCTTCCCATCGGGGATGGGATGTTACATGAAGAACTAATTAGGGGAAGGATTAATTACATTGATCATAGTCAATTTGAAGAAATTATTTGGGTGATGAAGTTATATGGGAAATGGAGAAGCATATGGGAAATAATACCCCTACCTTATTGATCAATTAGATGAGAATTTTGGGGATGAAATTTATTAAGGGGGAGAAATGTAACATCCCATCCCCATATTAAGGGTTAGAACCAAAGACTTCTGCAATGGAGAAAATAGCAATGAGAGAGTTAGATCTTATGCTCATGCATAACGTTAGCATACATGCTTTTGAATTTAAATTTCTGTATACATGAAAATAATTGTACATGCACTCATTGACATTTCGGGTACAATTGAATTGTAATGTGATATTATTGAGAATTGTAGTTTCAGTGATGAATAATTTTGATGGTGGATTTGAGAATCAGGAATTGTTTACAACTGTATTGAATGGATTCTAGATTGTGATCTATAAAAATTTACATAAGTTGATGAAGAAATATTTGTCTCTGTTATGGTTTAGAAGATTTCGTACGTGGTTGACGTACTGTTCATGTATGAAAAATATGTGAAGTGTTAACAGAGGTGAATTCAAATAAGTGATGTAGTGTTAAGTATTTAAATGAAAACTGTATAATGAAATGGAGCTAGAAGAATGTGTTTCAGTGTTCTATATGTTGATTGAAGAGGATTGAAATGAGAATAAAGAAGTGGAAAATTACAGTAGAGAGAGGTTGTAAATATGAGCTTCAGATTCTTAAGCTTCGGAGCATAAGTTTGATTCAGTTTTGTTTTAAAAGTGTATGGAGTAAAGAAATGCATTATCAATAAGTTAGAAGAATATAACTTGGGAAAAAATGAAGATTAGAGGAAGAAGAAGCACAGTGAATGAAAAAGGGAAGTTAGAGAAGTTAAATTTTGATCTGAAACTTCCATGAATAAACTGCACAAATTTAGATAGGTTTTGACAAAATGATCTTCTCGAAAGTTGTATATCTTTCTCCTAGCTTTCCATTGATATAAAGTTTGCAATTTTCGGAGTTCTGGATCAAAGTTATGGAAGTTTGAAATTGGATATGCAATTAAGGAAATTCAGACTTTCACATGAAAGTCGCTATCATGCAAATGCACGATAGTGACTTTGAAGGCTTAAAAGTGAAAGTCGCTATCGTGCAAATGCACAATAGTGACTTTAAAGGTTTTGGGTGAAATTAGCAATCATGCATAAGAATGATCACGACTTTGAAGGTTTGTGGTGAAAATCGCGATCTTGAGTTTGGAATGCTGAGAGGCAGATGAACATTCAATGGGTTTTTGGTAATCTCGTCTTTGTCTGACCTCCAAATGCGATGGTTCTTGAACCACTGGACTCGTAAGACATTGTTCTACCTTTCTACAAAAATTCATAATAATCTAAAATCAATTGAGAGAGTTAGAGTGAAAAGCATGGGTAAGGTCTGACAGTGTATATTCTTCAACATTTTTGTTTTTATTTGTCATTCCCATGACTCTTGCACACCCATGTTCCTCTCACACCCAAGACTTTTCTCACACCCATGATTTATTCTCACAGGCATGACTCCTGCACAGGCGTGACTTTCTTCACTCACGCCCATGAGTTAATTGCAAGGGGTGATGTTTAATTGTCTTGTCATGCTACAGTATTCCTTAACAATTTTCTCTTGCACAAGCTGACCCGTCTTGTTTCTTTTCACCATAACTTCTTCACCCTATGTCCAAATGACTTAATTCTTGAACCAATAGATTCACAAGACATTGAATTACCTCTCCACCAAAAATCAAAGCTTTCTAAATTGATTGGGATGATGAATTTAAGATGGAAATATAACTGTGCTGAAGTATGATAATTGATAGGACTAATTTAATGAACATACTTCGGTGTTTTGATTATATCTGGATCTATAGGATTCCAAATGAGAAAATTTTTTATTTGGAGTACACTAGAGAAATATTTCTACATATCATATGCAAAATTCGAATTGTGATTCAGTCTCTAAGATGTTTAATTTCCAGATGTAGGTTGTCTATAGTCTACTATTTTGGATAAGAGCAGACCGAAAATGTTTAAGGTATATCTTCCAAATTACTAAACCAAATTGAGTGATTTTAGTGTCAATAGAAACATAAGACATAGGGGAACATGTTTCTAGAAGAAAGTGTTGCAAAGTGACTTCATTATCAGTGTTAGAAAGAACATGAAAAGTTGATCGAAATGATATTTTTATGGAAAAATCTGGAAGTGATTTAATGGGTTATGGCTTACGATTTCAATGATTTTATTAAGTTATAAACTTAAGTATAAATTATACTTAAGTGAGTATTAAAAAAATGGAAGTGGATAAGTGGTTTAGGAATGGACAGGTGTCCAAGCTTTAAAGTTGAGTTTTTATACCTTGAAAGACAAGTTATTGTACTTGTCTTCATTTCTCTCTTGAAGTTTCTTTCTCTGGTTTTTCTTGAACACAGAGTTTCTCATCAAAACCCCAACAGAGAAAGATCTTGGTTTCTCCTATCCTATCACTTATACTTTGTTATTTCTTTCTTCTACCCCAAGAGAAACCGAGCCCTTTGTCAACTTTCAAGTTGATGTACGTGGTTGCATGAGGGATTAGGGTTATGTGATTGTTGCACATATTGGAGCTTTAAACAAGTAAGCGTATTATGATTATGTATTTTTGTATAAATTGAAGCATGCATCGTGAGTTCACTGTAAAATGGTTAGGAAATAGTGATATTCATAATTGCTGGAAAATGAGTGAGGAGATTTTGAGTATGCCGTACATGTTGGACACCCCACCCTTGTGAGTCACGAGCCTGACCTCCTAAGTGACATCTGGACACGTGTCTCACAAGGGTGGCGTGCCACCACCAAGACAACTTACTTTTACTATTTTCGAACAGATGTTGACCTTAATCATTTTGCACTAGCCTTGGGACAATTAACATAACTGTCATTAGGGTTATCGGGTTAAAATCCTCTTAGGACGATTTCAAAGAAGGCTTTGAGACCTACAACTTTGAGGAAGACCTTGAGATCAGATTCTATCTTCTGAAGGGGCCGGAAATGGAACAGAAGATAGGGGAAGGTGAAAGACAAAAGAAGCAAAACATAGAAGATAGCAAAACATAGACGAAGCGAACAGATAGAAGAAGCAAAAGACAAAAGAAGCAAAAGACAGAAGATAGCTAAACATAGAATAAGTGAAAAGACAGAAGAAGAAAAAGACAGAAGATAGCAAAACACAGAAGAAGCGAAAAGACAGAAGAAGCAAAAAACAAAAGACGAAAAACACAGAAGATAGAAAAACACAGAAGAAATGAAAGACAGAAGAATCAAAAGACAGAAGATAGCAAAACACAGACAAAGCAAAAGACAAAAGAAGCAAAAGATAGAAGAAGCAAAAGACAGAAGAAGCAAAAGACAGAAGAAGCAAAAAGACAGAAGAAGCAAAAGACAGAAGATAGCCAAACACAAAAGAAGGGAAAGACAGAAGAAGCAAAAGATAGATGATAACAAAACACAGACGAAGCAAAACACAGAAGAAGATGACATCATCACAAAAGAAACATAAAAGGAGATGACGTCATCATAGAAGAAGTAAAAATGCAGAAGAAGTAAAACAGACGAAGCAAAACACAAAAGAAGATGATGTCATCACAGAAGAAACACAGAAGGAGATGACGTCATCACAGAAGAAGCAAAACAAAGATGAAACAAAACACGGAAGAAGATGAAGCCATCATAGAAGAAACACAGAAGGAGATGACATCACCACAGAAGAAGCAAAACACAGGAGAAGATGATGTCATCACAGAAGAAACACAGAATGAGATGGCGTCATCACAGAAGAAGCAAAAGGTAGAAGTTACAACTCCTCTCTTGCACATCTTCCCTTATAAGTACCATGACTTTCAGCTCAGACGTCCAAAATTTTCATGCTAAATACCGTTGGAAAGATAAAAGAAGGACTTACCACTTACTAGAAGACATATTTACCTAAATCAGCCTAGACTAACCCAGATTTTTCCCCAAAGTCAGAACACGAATTTTTCCTTTATGAAACTTGAAAATTTCAACGTACAAACTTGAGAGAGTCATGAGTAAATATGCAAACATATTCCATTTGCATCAAAAGATAAAAGTTTTACAAAGCTTTAGTGGGCATTTCAAGCCGCAAATACATTAAAAATCAAAATCCCAAAATACAAAAGATACATGATTTGCTCAAAAAGCAACTAAAGCCTTGCTTTACAAACTTGCTTCAAATACAAAATAATCAAAACTAGCAGTGCTGTCTTTCCCTTTTGACCTACTCGATATCCTGCTCATCACCTAAATGTGTGGAAGGAGATTGGAGGGGGTGAGCTTAAAGCCCGTGGGTAACAATCTTATAATCAATAACAAGCAAAAACCATTGAAATAATCATCTTCATTGCAAAAACTCACATTAATGCATAACATGGATACATCACTATTGCCAACATATCATGAACACAAAAACACTTCTAATTGGTTCGGGTGGATCCAAAACAAAACGTACTACGCATTTCTAAATAACTGTCTTGCGTAGCCGTGAACTTATGGGAGTCCATGAAGGAGCTCCACGCTACTAGCGGGCAGGTGGGAGAAGCCTATTTGTCAAAGTGTACTTCACTTAACTTAGGGGACCACCACAAACCTAGATAACATGTATTGCATGACCTGTAAAATATATTTCCCAAAAAAGCATATTCTGGAAACTTGATTTCTTAAGCTTGATACCTTTTTAAAAAAATCATCTTCACAATACACAAAATGCAGCACAATTTCAAAGCACTTAAAGAATAATAAATGCACATTTAAAAGTAGTTGAAACTCATTTGTTTCCACTTCTTGAAAGAGACAGTTATGGCTTATTACTTATTCATAAAAATGTAACCCACCTTGAATTTCTTGTTAGTAAATTTCTCAAATGTGCCTCTCCTCTTACTCCTCTTGTCCTTTCTGATTCCCTTTTTAACATAAATAAAATTCCCAAATCAATAGAAATTTCTAGATGAGAACCCGAAGAAACTAATGTATAAATTGATCCTAGAACTCTTAAACACATGCATTTACTAAGCTCTTGAAACCAACACCCTTCCAACAATCCAAAGCCTTAAAATGCTCTTACCTCAAATCTTCTCCAAATGAAGAAATGCTTAGTTCAAAAGAAAGCTCTTATCTTCCTCTATATTTTTTCCTTCTTGATCCCTCTCAAAATCCCTCTTGAAGGTTGAGAAAAATCAAAACCTAGCTCAAACCTCTCTTTTCTCTCTAAACCTATGACACTCTCTCTACCTTATTTCTTATTTTTGTGTTTTTCTCCCTTCTTTCCTTCCTCACCAATGTTTTTGGCTTCTAAAATGCAAGCCAATAAATTCCCCTTCCCATTTTTCCCCTTATTCAAAGCCTTAAAGCCTTCCCACCTAAGTGATCTGCCTAAAATACCCCTTATGCAACTTATCATTTCAACTTAATTCAATTCACCTATGTAATATAATCTCATTAACATTAACATGCTAATTGAATCTAACATACACTAATCTAGCAAGATCCTAAAATTAATCTAATCATGCTCATTTATCAAGAAAATATTGTTTGGGGGCCAACACAAATTGACTCTGTAAGTGCCATTGTCATTCTAGAGATGTATACTCTTTTACCAAAGTGAGTCCCAGATATATGTCTAGCTTCTACAACATTAACACCAAGTTGTGTAATAATAAGTTGTGTTCCATTGCAAAGTCCTGTAGATTGATTAATATTTCAAATGAGCACAATAGGAGTTCCAACTTTCAATATCAATTTGTGATTAGGCAAGCCTTAGCACTGCAATGTGTTTAAGTACTCAATCAGATGTAATTCTTGCAAGAATTCACACTGTTCATTTGCTGCAAATATAGAATCAGAGCTAAGATATTCCTCAGCTTCACTAGGAATAAGAGATAGAATATAATCATTAACTTTATCATCAATATCCAAAGTTGGAGTTAGAATAGCTCTGCTCTTCAAGTAGCTTGGATCATTAAATTTCTTTTTAATCTTTGGATAATTTGAATCAACAATAGCTACAACTGGATCATGAAACTTGGTTAGTAGAAATTCAGGAGGTATTTCCACAAGTGCTTCTCCATCATTAGGTTTTGATAATTTTCCATCTCCAATCTTAAGCACCCAATATGAAAACTCTTTCAATTCATCAGCATTAGTATTTTGAGAATTTACATGCAATCGCATGTTTTTTTTGGTCAAAGTTAAGACTTGACAAAATGGCCTGTACATTTCCATCCATGTTAGTTTTTCTCTTAAAATTCCATTTGCACCCAATAGGTACTATACCTTTAGGTGCATTCACCAAAGTCCATACTTGGTTAGTGTACACGGATTTCATTTGGGATTTCATAGCTTTTTGCCATTTTAAAGAATCAATGTCTAACATTGCTTCTTTAAAAGTAGTAGGCTCATGAGTGATATGTTATCCTTTTTATGCTCAATATGTAGATCTAATCCAATGGGAGGACGACGTATCCTACTAGTTTTTCACAGATTATATGTCTCTTAAACTTTCGGTTGTAAATCATATGTATCAATTTGAGGTTCTTGTTCCATGTTAATGTGAATTTGTGGCTCTTGAACTTCTCTAAAACTCACTCCCACTACTTTCTTTGAGAATAAATTCTCTTTCTAAGAATGTAGCATGCCTTAAGACAAACACCTTTTGCTCAATATGATGATATAATTGATAAGCAAAACTCTCTTTCGGATACCCCATAAATTTGCATTTATTTGATTTAGCTTGAAGCTTATTAGATAAAGCATGCTTCACATAAGCTTCATATCCCCAAATCTTTAAGTGTGATAATCTAGGTCTTCTACCAGTCTATATCTTATATGGTGTCTTATCAACCAATTTAGATGGAATTATATTTAGAAGATATATTGTGGTTCCAATTTCTTATCCCTAAAAGGATATAGGAAGGATTCCATGACTCATTATGAAACGTACCATATATAATAGTGTATAATTTCTCCTATCCGAAACTCCATTATGTTGTGGAGTTGCAAGAGGAGACCATTGTGAGAGAATCCTATTCTCTTTTAAGTAACCAAGAAACTCGTGGTCTAAATATTCATAACTTCGATCTGATCTAAGTGTCTTAATACTTTTTCCAGTTTGTTTCTCAGCCTCTAGTCTAAATTCTTAGAACTTTTCAAATGATTCAAACTTTTGTTTCATCAAGTACACATAACCATATGTAGAATGGTCATCTATGAACATAATGAAATATAAGTATCCACCTCTAGCATTTGTGGACATAGACCCACATACATCTGAATGTATTAATTCTAGTAACTTACTAGCATGTTGGCCCTTTCCCTTAAAGGGTAGTTTGGTCATCTTTCCCAATAAACAAGATTTACAAATTTCATATGATTTATAATCAAAAGGATCCAAATATCCTTCTTTATGTAATTTTGTGATTTTAGTTTCATTGATATGACCTAACCTACAATGCCCTTAACCTACAATGCCATAAATAAGATGAATTTTGGTTACTTAATTTCTAACTATTTATGGTAAGAATTAGCCTTTCAAGATCTAACTCATACAAACCATTTGTAAGCAATTCATATCCATAATAAACATTATCTTTATAAAAAGAAAAAATGTTATCCTTAATTATAAAGACAAGTCTATTCAAATCCAAATAAGAAATAGAAATGATGTTTCTTGTAATAACAGGAACATAATAACAATTATCAAGTTCTAATATAAGGCTAAAGGTAAAGTTAAACTACAAGTTCCTATAGCTAATACAACAACTCTTGCTCCATTTCTAACTCGTAGGTCCACTTCGCCTTTCTTCAATGATCCACTCCTTGTTAACATTTGCATGTTATTACATATGTGAGAGCTACAACCAGTATCTAATACCTAAGAATGTGGATCAAAAGTAGAAATATTGATCTCAATCATAAACATACCTAAAAAGACTTCCTTAAGCTTCTTATCTTTTAGGCTAATAAGATAAGATGGACAGTTCCTCTTCCAATGTCAGTTGACTCCACAATGAAAACATGTGCCTTTGTTATTGCTCTTCTTCTTGACACCTCCTTTGGCCTTTACTATATTAGTATAAGCCTTCTGTTTCTTGTTATTATTCTTCTTAAAGTCTTTTTTCTTGCTTTTAGAAGAACCAACAACAAGTACAGAACTGGGTTGCTTCTTAAGGCACCCTTCCGTAATCTTGAGCATGTTCAATAGTTCAGGTAATGTCATGTCCTTCTGGTTTATGTTGAAGTTCATGACGAACTGTGAAAAGCTCGAACTTAGAGATTACAACACTAGATCAATGCTTAACTCATGGTCTATGACAAAACCTAATTGGGACAATTTTTCAATAGACCCAATCATCTTCAGCACATGAAGGTTGATTGAAGATCCTTTTATCATCTTGCATTGAAATAATTCCTTGGAGATTTGATATCATAGAAGGTGCATCCATGTTCTCATGTTGCCTCTGAAGTTTAGGAGATATGTAAGCTAACATCACACATTTAGCTTGTTCAACATCAACATAACATTGATATTTCTCCCAATCTTCATCAGTTGCATCTAAACAAAGTTCTGATGGAGTAGGAGTATCAAGAACGTATAACTTATTTTCTTACCTAAGAACTAGTCTTAAGTTTTGTAACCAATCTGAAAAATTGGGTCCGATCAGCTTGTTAGATCCGTGATGCTCCTCAATGTCAGGTTGGTACTCATCTTCAAATTCAATAACAGAAAAACATAAAAGGAGCATATAGTAGTTTATATCCAAAATCAAGTAAAATAAGGACTTTAAAATTATCTGATTACTCCCATTATTTTATTCAAAATAATAGCCCTCACTATTATATCGAAAAATTATCAAATAATTTCCTAGTGGGCTAGGATCCTATTTAAAATTAATTGATCTTGAGTTTGCTCAACAAACTAACCAAAATTAAATTAGGTAGAAAACTACTTTTCAATCACATCTCATGTGACTCCCAGAATCACTAGGTGACAACTTTTGTTAAAATATATCGCATATATTATTTCTAACCCTGCATCTAAATCTATATGATCATGAGTTTACTCATCCAAATCATATAAATTTAGGTAAGTTGGACCAATTAATTTAAGATAAAATATATCCGGGTTAAAAACCTTGAGTTTACTCAACAAGCCAAACAATAAACAAAATTATGATTTTATTCTCAAATAATGGAAGGCAACTATCACGTTCTTAATGTATACTTAATATTTAATTGAGGGATTTAAAATTTTAAAATTTTTCAATCTCATCAAAATAGTATAATTTCATTATATTTATAATTTCAAACTTAATCTAATTATGAAAGAAATTATATAAAACATTTCTTTGATTCTAATTATTGATTTGATAATAAATTTAATTTAATAATTCAACTCTTGAAAATTAAATTAAATTTCAAAATTTTTCTTAATAAAAATTCCCCTTGGAAATAATTTTTAAAATTTAGTAAAACACTTTTCAATTTTATTAGTAGTAGAAATTAATTTAATCTCTATTAAATTAATGAAATTGATAATTAAAGGTTTTAAAAACATTTAAAAACAAATAAAAGAGGGATGCACGCCCCATATGATGACATACAAGCTCATGCATTGCACGCGCACACGATCAACAGGAAGTTGACTGGCGCGTGCACTTGCCAATCGCGGCTGCTACAGACGCATTCCGAAGACGGTGGGCGCGTAACTTACATGCACCCATTGTCTTCTCTAGAAGCTATCATTTGTTTCTACAACTGCCTCCCTCCCATGTTTTTTAAACCGACGCCCCACTTATGCTTCCCTCACGTTGTTGTCCCATGTTTCCCCATCTTGTCTCCAACCGACACCCATCTCCCACGTTTCCCAACCGTCATCCGTCGCTCCACCTTCGCTGGATGATTGATGCTGGCGTCACTAGTGTCTGACATTGGAAGCGATGTCGACGCTAGTGACGTAGCGAGGTGTCACCGACACCACCCAGTGGTGTTAGGAGACGCTTTGTTCGCATAGAGGGGCAATAATCGCCCCTCTCAAATAGTAAATACATTTGCTTATGGGCAAAAACTAAATGCTTCAGATCCAAAAAAACAAACAACAAGGGAAAAATAATATGGGCAGAATACGTAATATACATAAAGAACACAATCAAGTTTAGATATGAGTCATTTGCAAGAGTAGAGAAAAGAAAAAATTCGAAAATAAAATATGGCAATTGAATGAACATAAAATAGAACATGCGTATGGAAACAATTTCCATAACTTAAATGCAAGTCTCTTAAGAGCCATATCATGAAAACATTTGTTTGACATAGACAAATCAAATAGAAACAATTTCCAACATTGTATAAACATAGGCTTAGGCAACAACAGAACACTCATGCTAATTAATATTTTAGAAATATACAATTTTCATGATGAAACACGAACAGTCTCAATAACATATAGATTGTAGTTTTTCAAACCTTAACATATTATCACAATCAATCATAATCAAGCCTCTAATTCAAGATATACAATTAAAGTAGGCTTCGATACTACTACTGGAATCCAACCGTGATCAAATCACAAAGGTAGCGGAAAATAAAATTTTTACAAATTTTGAACTGATCCTGGTAATTGAATAAACTTGAATAAAATAGAAAATGAATTAGAAATTGAACCTTGTTCATCTTCCTATTGAAAAACCTTTGTCACGAGCTGTTCAAGTGTCCAGTCTCTAATGGTATCCACATAGCAATTCTTAAGACTAATTTTGAGAGGAAGAAGACAAAGTGTTAGCTTCTAACATGTTCTTTCCTTTTTAAATAGAAAAATCATAAGGGTCTTTAATTAAAATTAAATTTCTTTAACTATAATTAAAATCAAACTCTAATTCTAATTAATTTAATTTCAATAAAATCAAATATCTCATATTTGATCTCCAAAGTTTCTCAAACTTTATAATTAAGTCCAACTTAATTAAATTGATTTTTTCATAAATTGCTCTTTGATGTGTGACCCATTAAGTTCCTAATAAATTGA
>JAOTIZ010005411.1:0-11260 GCA_027123425.1 Erythroxylum panamense | reverse complement strand
CATGAATTAGGAGTCAACAAGTGCATAATTACTTAAGAAAATAGGGCCAATTTATAGTATAAATTTGGTTCAATCAGGTATTCTATAAGAATGCTTTTTATGCTCTATTGAATCATTTTTTATGAAAACCCACTACTAGAATTTGAATGTCATACATAATAGTCGTTTTAAAAGTTGTATGTGGAAACTATCCATGTTGAATCGTTAGGGATAATGTAGCATAAGTTAAATAATGCGAGCTTATATGATTATTACTTAGATTGGTCTATTTTTCTCACTTGCATTGCAACTGGCTGGATAAACTTAAAAAGCTTGTTCTAGGTTTCATGATAGTTAAGGTTAATTAAAAAGTTTGTTTTAATTAACTATCACCTAAAGAAAAAATTGGGATTAACAGAGCTTGTTGTTAACTCATGACCAATAGTTCAGAAAGAGGTGTGAGGATGATAATGCAATGATATATGTTAAAATGTGCGTAGGATGAGATTAAACCAAAGAATTGAGTTTTACATACATTTATCATTTGTTGTTTTTAACTGTTTTTGATAAATTGATTGCATTAGTTTAATTTATTTTGTTATCTTAGTTGAATCTACCCAAAACCCTCCTGTTTTATTTCTTTTACACTAATTATTTTCATTATAGAAATTAACCGAACATTACTTGTGGATACAGAGTTAGGTGAATTTTACAGTACACTCGATAAGCAATGTTAAGGGCTGAAGAGGAATCTTTCATGTTGCTCATTTGTCCTATTAAGCTGTCAATTTTTGCTTGCAAGTTAGTCATTTGGTCAACAGTTATAGCTCCTTTCTGTTCTCTGACAGTTATGTGTTGTCTACTCTGGTCATTCCTCCACAGATAGTTGTTACTGGCCATTTCTTCCAACAACTCCTCCACTTTGTCAATAGTCTTTCTCATAAGTGATATGCCCAACACTACATCTATAGTACCTATCGTGGGTGGATTGACTCCATTGTACAAGGTTTGCAACAGAAATTCTTTTCGTAAGTTATGGTGTGCACAACTCCTTTACAAATCCTTATATCTCTCCCATGCCTCGTAAAGTGATTCCCTATCACTCTGTTTGAAGTTTGTAATTTCTTTTATCATCTCTGTAGTTTTAGTGAGGGAAAAATACTTGTCTAAGAAAGCACGTACCAATTGCTCCCACATTGTGACATTTGAGGGACAGAGAGAGTGATACCAAGCTTTGGATCTGTCCTTTAGCTTAAAAGGGAAAAGCCTAATCCTAATAGCACCTTTCGATATCCCACGATATCAGAAGGTATCACATATTTCAAGGAAGTTCACTATATGTACATTCGGATCCTCATTAGTTAGTCAATAAAATTGCACATTTTTTTGTAATATGTTTAGTAAGCCCAATTTAATCTCAAAAAAGTGAATTAAACTGGTGGTTTGGTTACTTCTTGATTGGTACCATTGAACCTGTTCTTATAAATTCCATAAGGGTTCCTTCTTGATCGAACTATTGATGAAACTCTTCCGCCATTGGTTATTCAATTTATTCTTCTTGGCGTTTGGCTCTTCGAATGACTCATTCTAAGCGAGTGATGTCGTGTGCTAAGGTTTTAGCGATCTGACTTAACATCAAGTGACTCTTGTGTTCATGCAAATGCATGGACACAAGAGTGATAAGAACACCTTAGACTATAAGAAATAAACTAATCTACTACTCCTTAATAACGATGCAAAAAAGTTATTTAAAAACCTCAATATACAGCAAGTGTACATGTTGTAGGCGTAATTTGTAAGGTGTCAATCCCTCGACGAGGTGTCAAACTAATATAATTCTAATTTATCTAAGGCCTAAAGAATTATTAAAATGAAAACAAAAATTGAACAGAAAATTAAACACATGAAGATGACTAATTTAAATTTAATTTGTAAAATTAACACAAAAGAAATCAAATATTAAGCACCACTAAATTCACAATGGAAAATCACACAAGAAAAGTTACCAAATTATGATAAAGGGATCTATCCTATCAGTAATGCTAATCTAATCACTTTCCGGTTAATGTGATGTCGATTATAGACTATAGAAAGGTAGATTAATCTCTCTCAAGTTATAGTCACTAAGCCTTAATTAATAAAACCAAACTAAGTCAAGTTATTGAAAATGTAATCTCTTGATTAATAATCAACCCATAACCTAATAAATTCTTAAGCCTTCTAATAAATGACCAGGTCTCACATGAGATCACGCTCCATGTAATTACTAATTTGATTATTTGAGTGGCCTATTGGGTCGTTTAACTCTCATTAACCAACTCAATAATTTTGCTTTTAGTTCACTCTCTTGATTTATTATCGAAGCATGAAGTTATAATAAATAATCACAACACCCAAATGAATTAACATAAAAATAACTAGATTAACATTAAATCAAGTTTAAATCTCTAATGAAAAGTTAAAACATCATCATTAATCCCAAATCCGTCAGCATCATCATATCCATCTTACACATTCAAAGAAAAAATAACAAAAATGTCCCTTAGAATGGATCAGCATGGCTCGAGAAAGTAAGCAGCAGAAGCCTACTCCTCTCTCCTTTTCTTCATCTTCTCTCTCTTATTCTTCTTTCTTCTTAGAGTTTTAAAGTGGTAGAAATTGGAGCTCCCCCTAAGGTTCTTTTCCTTTCTTTATATATTCTTTTCTATTTTAGGTAAACCTTATGATTTTCTAGGTCCAACAAGTCCTAAATTTTCATTGGTAAGTTGTGTTTAGTAGGCCACGATCCTAGCACTTCATTTAACTCTCTGTCATAATTATGGCAAACCAGGCCACGATTGTGGCTCCCTTCAATTGATTCTATCACGATCGTGGCCTCTTGGGCCTGAGTTTAACTCTTGGATTCCTCCAATTATCCTTTATTCTTCCATATATATTCTCAAACACTAACAAATACATCAAGATACTTAAAATACACGAAATTAAAGCACAAAAGCACGCTCTAATTCGTATAACACTCAAAACACAAACATTAAACTAAATAACACAATCCTAACCTAAACATGCACTTAAGCATTCAATTTAACAACTAAACACATACTAAACTACCCCCTAAAACATTATGCAACCTACAACTATCAGGTTACCTTCTAACCACCACTTTTTGTGAGTCTTGTAGTTAGACTTCTTAGTAAGTCCTTCCAAAAAAAAGATTGATAATCAGCGGCTTGCTTCAATCTGTTGTCCCAAAGGTTAAATAGCCGACAAATAGGCCACATATTATAAGATATTAAGGACATAAGGTATTAAATTAATAAAATCAAGTAACGTCACTAGTGCCCCTTTTAGTAACAAAATGTTAATATGAAGAGGAATAATAACCCGCCCCCCCTAAATTTTTGACTGACTATGACAGTTTGTTATGTGGCACGTACGAGCCCTAAATACTTAATACAATTATTAATAATTCTTCAATAGCCTTCTTATTTAGCTCCTCCTTATCATCTTCCTCTTTCTCATCTTCCTTCTCTTCTTAAATAGAAACTTCCTCTTTTTATTCAAACTGTAGCTCCTCTCCATTTTTTCAAGTTATTATAACCACATGTCCCTTAAATATAGATTGGTGTATCTGAATACAATGGCTCTATAAAGGGTAGGTTCAGTCAAGGTAATGAATTTTATAAGAGCTTTTTCAAGATGTTGATACACCTCTTTCTTCTACTATTATAGAGGTACAAATAAAATATAATTGTTCCATGAACAATCATAATAATTGCACTAATTTGGATTATTAGTATTCTAATATGGGGTGTTTTTAAGGAACAAATGCATGCAAATTGGGTGCTCATATATATAGTCTAGTGCTTAATATTCATGAATACGGTGATCAATCCCTACAAATGGCATAATATGCCATGAATGTCAATAAAGCTTTGAAATCATCTAACACATTACTAAGTGATGACATACCATAGTCTCTTAAGAGTATTGCCCTTTCCATCCTTCTAATATGTTTAGGTGGCTGTAATTATGACCACCCAAATCCTTAAAATAAGTAGCAAACATAGGATTAAGAAAGAGAGTTATAAGAAAAAACAAATACTCACAAAATATAATAAACTAAAACTACTTAAAATGAATAGATTAATAACAATAATGTTTCCTCATATCAGAGTCCATAGTAATGGTGCCAAAAACTTGATAGAATGGTTTTATGTTTTAATCATAAGTGCATGTTGTTGCTGTAGCTAGCATCGGTGCATATGGGTCAATCCTATAAGTACTAGAAGTACTAGTACTTACCATAGTTCTATTATCGAGTCTAACAAATTATGGTTATAAGAATGAAAAATTCAAACAACAAAATAAAATAAAAATAAAACAATTGACTAACTAGAAGAAAGATTAAAATAAAAAATAATCAAAGAAAATAGTGGTATTTGGACTTCGAATCCTTTAGGAATTTTCATGCAATCATGATTTCACTAATCAATTTAGTACATAGTTCCTTAGACCATGACAATTACTCAATTAATCTAATATCTTTTTCAAGACTATTAACACCTAATCTTTAGTTGATTAATTAAGATCTCTTTCCACTTAAAACCCCTAATATTATATTAATTAATTTATAAATTTCGCTATTATGTTTGACCTTAATATGTAGGATTTAAATCGACCTAGCTCTAGGCTTATATGTAACTCTTTCCAATTATGTTATCTTCGATACCAATTTTTGGATCCTAACATACGGAGTCATAAAGCGTGAGCATATTATCCTATTAGGTTATTTCAAGGAACTCCCATTAGTCATCATCCTATATGAGTGACGCCCACATCGGTCAAACTCCAAACAACTCATTTCTCCTTTTTGAGAATAGATTTTGGGAAGACAAAAACTGGAATTACCAATTTAATTCTTCAAAAATATTTTTCCATTGTCTTAAGTTTCTAATGACACTAAAATCATTCAATTTGGTTTAGAACTCTAAGAGTTAGGGCTCAAAACCTTTTCAGACTGGTATTAAACTGAGACAATACACTATACCCAAATTCCATCCAGAAATTGTAACTCTTAGGGACTGAGTTCAAATTCTATTCCTTCAAATCATTTGAAGCTATATATCTCTATTTTATTTAGAAACAATAATTATCTCATTTAGAGGTCGGATGACGCAGTTATGGCTGAAGGAAATCAAACAAGGTTTTGTCCTCAATCATATTGAACCTATTTCGAAACAATTAGATTAACTTTCTCTATGAATATCAAATTAAGGTTTTCTTTAGATGGTTCAAAAGAAGACTTCAAGATCTACAACCTTCATGAAGACCATGAAGATAGATTCTGTCATCTAGAGGAACAAAAGTGCACTAGACGATAAGGTAAGATGAAACTAGATGAAAGGTTAGACAAATTAGGAAAATTGTCATAACTTTCTATGGTGATGTCTGATTAAGGTGTTATTTTAATGGTTGGAAAGAGAACGTCAAGATCTAAAACTTTTATGAAGACTTTGAAGACAAATTCGATAATATATAGGGTCAAAAATGGGACTAGATGATAAGATTAGATGAAACCAGACGAAGGGTCAGATGAATTGGGAAAATTATCATAACTTTCTCTAGAGATGTCAGATTAAGGTATTATTTAGATGGTTTGAAAGAGGACTTCAAGATATACAACTTTGATGAAGATCTTGAAGACATATTCTACCGTACACATGGTCAAAAATGGGAATAGACAATAGGATCAGATGAAACCAAATGAATGAATTGGGAAAATTGTCATAACTTTCTCTAGAGATGTCGAAATAAGGCTTTCTTTGGATGAATTGAAAGATTCCTTCAAGATCTACAACTTTCATGAAAACCATGAAGATAGTTTCTATCACCTTCAAGGTCAAAATGGGACTAGATGACATGACATCATCAATAGATGATATGACGTCATCACAAGATGATACGTTATCACCAGACGATATGACATCATCACTAGACGATATGAAGTCATCACCAGATGAAACATTATCACCAGAATATATGACATCATCACCAAATGATATGACATCATCACTAAATGATATGGCGTCCACCAGACGATACAAACTATACTCCTGAGCATCTCTAATTATAAGGACCATAACTTTCGACTTCGATATCCAAAAATTTCATACTATAAATCGTTGGAAAGCTAGAAAGATAAGCTACAACTTTGTAGAAGAAAAATTTTCCTAATTCTACTTAGATCAATATAGTTTTCTTCCTGAAGTCAAAAGACAAAATTTACCCCTATGGAAGACTTGAAAGTGAAATCAACAATCTGGAAATATCATCAATAACACAATCACATTTCATTAACATCAAAAGATAAGAGTTGTACAAAGCTTTAATGAGAATTTCAAGTCACAATATATCAATATCTCAAAATCCCAAAAAGCAGAAGAATACATGAGCAACAATTTGCTCAAAATGCAACTAAAACCTTATTTTACAAAACTAGTTTAAAATGCAAAAGTATGCATAATTAGAGTGATGCCTTGACCCTTAGTTACTCGTTCTCATTCTCTTCACCTGAAGATGAGGCAAAAATGGAGGGGGTGAGCTTAAAGCTTGTGGATAACAATTTTATAATCGGAAGTAAGCAAAAAACATTTTAAATCTTGCATTGAATCAAGATACATATATTTCCCAATTCTCAATTTATCAATAATTCATAAGCAACTTAATTCATGTATCATCAAACTTGCCAACACATTTAAATACACAAGCACATTGAAATGGTTTGAGTGGATCCAAAATAGAACGTACTACACAATTCCTATAAGGGTCTTGTATAGTCGTCAATAGAACGTGCTAACACAATCTCACATAATGGTCTTACGTAGCCGTGAACTTATGGGAGTCCATGAAGGAGCTTCATGCTACTAACGGTCGGGCGGGAGATGCCTTTGGTCAAAGTGCACTTGACATACTTAGGGGACCACCATAATCCCACATAATCACGCATCTCACATATTGGAAACTTGTTGCCCAAAATGGCACATTTTTGAAACATGGTTTCATAGACTTGATATCCTTTCAAAATCATTTCCATTTTTCATTTCATAGTTCATCCACAAAATTCATACACACAACATGTGGCACTTTCTTAAGGAATTTAAAGAACAATAAGTGCACATTTAAAAGTAGTTGAAAACATTTATTTCCTTTTTTTGAAAGAAACATTGATGGCTTATTATTCAATTAAAAAATGTAACCCACCTTGAATTCCTTGATTATAACTTGTTCAAATGTGCCTCTCCTCTTGCTCCTCTAGTCTTTCTTGATTCCCTTTTCATAGGCAAAAAAATCCCAAGATCAAATGGGTTGGAAAATTGAAGGCCCACACAGTACATTTACTAAAATTGATCCTAAAGTACCTAAACCCATGCATTTCCTAAGCCTTATGAACCAAAACTCTTCCAAAATCCAAAGCATTAAAAATGCTCTTACCTTAAATCTTCACCAAATGAAGAGATGTTTGGTTCAAAAGAAAGCTCTCGTCTTCCTCTCCCTTTTTGTCTTCTTGTACAACCTCAAAATCTCTCTAGAAGGCTTAGAAAAGATGAAACCCTAGCTCAATTCTCTTCTTTCCTCTCAACCATCGAAATCTCTCTTCTTTCTGTCTTTTGATTTGTTATTTCACTTCCTTCTCTCCTATTTTCTTTTTTCCCTCTCTTTAGGAAGAAAACAATACTTCTTTCTTCCCATTTTAGCCTTAATGATTGAGAAAAGTCCACCTTGCCCTTCCTTTAATGCCTTATGGTTTTACAACTTAAGTAAGCTACCCAAAATACCCTTTTTGTGCATTCTTACTACTTTTAATTTAACTAACGCATGCAATAAATCTACTAACATAGACCCAAAGAAGAACTAACTCCTAAACAATTTTTGGGGACTAACGTTTCTCCCCCTCTTAAAAGAATTTCATCCCTAAAATTATTATCTGAGTCATTGAAGAGTTGTGGGTACTTTTCCCTCATGGATTCCAAGGGCTCCCACGTGGCCTCTTCATTGGAATGGTTTCTTCACAAAACTTTAACTAGCTGAACCGTCTTATTCCTAAGGATCTTTTCCTTAGTGCCCAAAATTTTCACTAGCATCTCCTCACAACTCAGATTATCTCTTAACTTAATCTCAGTAGTCTGAATGATGTGAGAAGGATCTGATCTATATCTCCTCAACATGGAAACATGAAGACATCATGAATCTGTGATAATTCTGGTGGCAACGTCAATCTGTAGGCTAGTGGTCCAATCCTTTCAAGAATCTCGTAAGGACCCATATATCTTGGACTTAACTTGCCCTTTTCGCTAAATCTCATAATTCCTTTCTAAGGAGATGTCTTAAGGAAGACTTTCTCACTGACTTCATACTTCATTTCCTTTTGGTATGCATCAGTATAACTCTTCATTCTATCTTGAGCCGCTTTAAGTCATTGCTTAACTAAGTTTACCTTATCCACTATCATCTGAAGCAACTCTGGCCCTAATAGTTTCCTTTCTCCTTCTTCATCCCAACATATTGAAGTTCTACATCTCCTTCCATACAGTGCTTTATAAGGAGCCATCTGAATACTCGAGTGGTACAAATTATTGTAAGCAAATTTGACCAATGGCAAATGTTCATCCCAAGCTCTTTTAAAGTCGATCACACAAGCCCTGAGCTTTCGCTCAAGGGTTCGAATGGTTCTCTCAGATTGACCACCTGTCTGGGGATGAAAAACTGTGCTAAAATTCAACTTGGTCCCCAGAGCCTCTTGTAAGTTTCCCCAGAATCTCGAAGTGAATCGAGGATCCCTGTCAGAAACTATAGAATCTGGAATCACATGTAATCTTATTATCTCATCGATATACTTCTTTTCTAGCACATGCAGAGAATCAATTTGTTTGATTGCCAGAAAATGGGCTGACTTCACCAAACGAAACAATAACCCATATGGCATCATGCTTCCTACTGGTATTGAGCACCCATCAAAAATCCATGGTTACTCTTTGTCACTTCCATTCAAGAATGGACAATGGCCTTAACTTGCCTGAAGGTGCCTGGTGTTCAGCCTTGACTTGTTGACTCACTAGACACTCACTTGCATATTCTGCTATATCCCTCTTCATGTCTTTCTACCAGAAATGCTCTTTCATATCTCTGTACATCCTAATGCTACCTAGGTGCATGACATAAGGTGCATTATGTGTCTCATCAAGTATCTCATCCTTTACTTCCTCGACATTTGGGCTACAAAGCCTATTCCTTGCTACCATAAGTCCATCATCCCTCACTACCACTTCAGATTTCTTGTCATTCTAAATTTCTTGTTATAGCCTACTAAATTCTACATCCTGTGCTTGTAACTCTTTAACTTTCTCCCTGAGTATCGGTCTCACTCTAAAATTTGCAATAATGTAATCTGGCTCCCCCTGTTTCAGGCTCTTCCTAAGCTTAGCCATCTCTTCCAATAACGATAGATAAACTGTTTGAACATGGATTATTCATGATTTTTTACTCAAAGCATTCGCTACTACATTTGTCTTTCCTAGATGATACTCAATCAACAAATCATAATCCTTAATTATCTCTAACCATCTTCTTTGTCTCAAATTCAACTTCATCTAGCTCAACAAATACTTCATACTTTTAAGATCCATGAAAATCCTTGTTTGAACCCCATACAGATAATATTTCCAAATCTTCAAGACAAAAACTATTACTGCTAATTCCAGATCGTAGGTCGGGTAATTCAATTTATAAGGCTTTAGCTGTCGCGAGGCGTAAGCTATCACCTTGTTTTCTTGCATCAACATACAACCCAAACCCTTTCTCGAAACATCACTGTATATTGTATAACCCTTATCTCCCACGGGTAGGGTCAAGATTGGTGCACTGGTCAATCTGTGCTTAGGCTCCTCAAAGCTCTTCTGACATTCCTCACTCCAGATAAATTTTTTATTCTTCCTTAATAACTTAGTCATCGGAGCAGCTATCATAGAAAATCCTTCAACGAATCTCCTATAACAACCTGCCAGACCCAGAAAATTCCTCACTTCTATCACTATCTTAGGTGTATGCCAATTCACCACTGCTTCAATTTTTCTCGGATCAATATGCATCCCATCCTTCAAAATTACATGTCTAAGGAATACTACCTCATGAAGCCAAAACTCACACTTGCTGAACTTAGCATAAAGTTCCTTCTCCCTTAGTGTTTGCAACATTATTCTGAGATGTTCCTCATGTTCTTCTTCACTCTTAGAATAAACCAAAATTTCATCGATAAACACCTTGACAAACCGATCCAGATGCTCCCTAAAGAACTATTCATAAGATCCATAAAAGCAGCTGGAGCATTGGTCAATCCAAAAGGCATGAATAAAAACTCATAATGTCTATACCATGTCCCGAAGGTTGTCTTGTTTACATCCGACTCTCTGATTCTAAACTGATGATAACCTGACTTGAGATCAATCTTAGAAAATATCTTTCCTCCCTGCAGCTGTTCTTTAAGCTCCAACTATTTAGTAGTTCCTCCAACTGTTCTTTAAGCTCCTTCAACTCAGCTAGAGCCATTCTATAGGGTGGTATAGAAATGGGTGTGATTCCGAGAATCAAATTGATGGCAAACTCAATTTCCCTCACTGGTGGCAAACTAGGTAAGTCCTCTAGGAACACGTCTAGAAATTCCCTCATAACTAGAAAATCCTCTAATTTCCCTTCGTTCACTTCAGTGTCCATAACAGATGCCAAGAAGGCTTCACACCTCTTTCCCATCATCCTGTCAGCTAGCAAAGCCATAATGATTCTTACTGATGGTGTTTTCCTTTCCCCTCTAAAAATGACCTTCTCACCATTGCCCAAATCAAATTCCACCTTCTTTAGGCTACAATATAATTTCACATAATACTTCTCCATGGCATCCATTCTAAATATAACGTCTAAACCTTTCAGGTCTAGAGGTAGTAAGTTCACTACTAGTCTAGCACCATCGATGAAGAGCTCACAATCTCTATACGCTTGACTTATTATCATATTCCTTCCTAAAGGAGTACAAGTGTTGGACCCCGATCTTTTAGTGGAATTTAGAAATATCCAATGTATGAAATGAATGTTTTTATATAAATTGTGTTATAGATGTTATTGTGTCTTAATGAAATATGGGTTTGTGTATGGCTTTGAATTATGAATTGTTATATGGATGAGGAGTTGAGAAACCTTAAGCATGAACCATGGTTATATATGTAAGACATTA
>JAOTIZ010005217.1:0-11269 GCA_027123425.1 Erythroxylum panamense | reverse complement strand
TTTATTTCTCAATTTTCAACTTCCATTTCAAATCAACTCATTCTCTTAAACTTTCATAACCCATACAAATCGACTCACATATTGCAGTCATCAAAACTAAACAATTCTTTTCTCAAAAATTTTTCTTAAATTCATAAATTTTCTCACTAATTTCTTTCTCATTTAAATTCATTTTAATATTTCTAATTTTTACCAAAAGTTCGAGGTCCAACAAATATATTATTTTGAGATTAAGAATAAGAAGTGAAAAGATAATGTAGTCATTATGCTCTTTCTAGAGTGATAAGTGTAGAATTATTTTATTTAGCACGATCTTAAGTACAAACTCAATTGTTGAATAAGATTAGGAGCCCTATTTGGGTTGACCCTAACCTATAAGCCCAAACTATTTGCAAAATTATATGAAATGTATTATTTTCATTGATCATTACAAAAACATTTTCATAATATTTAAGAAAAAATCCAAGAAACCCGCGCCATCTTTTTGTGTGATATTATATAAATATATTCGTTAAAGAAACGACTATATAATTCAGGTAAGAGATATAAGGTGTATAAAAGATTTTTTAGATACATCTTTATAATAATTATAATCTCTGACGTCTTCTTTCCCAAATAAAAATCTATACATAAAAAAAAGAACACGTTAGATGTTATAAAAAAGTACATTTGTCAATCTAGTCACAATGATTGCAAGAAACCTATGTGTTGACTTATTAGTGAACAAATCTAGAACCATAACTAGTCCAAAATTTAACGTCAAAATTTAATTTGGTTTTTCTTAGCCTTAGTACTTTACTTGAACTTCTACTTGAGTAAATCCACATGGCTTGTTTATATAACCCATGTTTTCAAGAAAGGGATGCATTAAGATAAAATTGCTTTTACTTTTGAAATTATGTAGTAACATCTAAGAAAAGAGCTTACCATTGACCAATATTGAAGGGAAATATCTCACCTAAGAGACCACTCGATATAAAAAATAACTAAAAACATTGAAGATATAAATATAAAGAGACACATATTAGTATTGCAAAATTAAAATTTTTACCTTACTTATTTTATAAATGAAGGATTAAAATGGAATAGGTTTTACAATAACTTCTTTACGAATTCAAAGAAGTAGAAAGAAAGTAGAGAAAAGGGAAAAGAGAGAGTGATCGAGAGTAGGTTAGATTTATTCAAAAAAGGATAAACTTTTTTACGTATATAGTTGAATCTATTTGCAAATGTACAAAATCAAGTAAGGTATTAAAATAGAATAAATATAAATTATCGATCCCATAAGAACTATATTACTAAACTTATTAATCATATCTAAATAATAAAATAAAATAAAATAAGGATTTACGGAAAATAATTAAACTATGAAACTAACTAATCAAAGCTATTAAATATTCAAAGAAGAAATCAAGATAAGAAAATGTTAGGGCTTCGGGGTTCACTTATATATAATTTTAATTATTATGCAAGATCAGTTACCAAAGTTAAAATAACTAACCTAGTATATCTATGCGATCTCTCAAGGAAAAAATGTATGTTTAATTAGATAAGTACCATCTCTTAATGTGCAACGTATCCTAATCAAACTTATTAAACATAGTTGATCTATTTGTATCAGAACATACCAAGATACTTTTATTTTTTAGCAATAAAATTTTTATCTTCCTAGTGCATAGGTCCTACTTAACCCTTTAATCCTTCATACAATACCTAAGATTAAATCTATCACGGTTAGGCATAAACTCAATAGTTGAGAACAAAGAGAATAAATTTAATCAATAAATAATCAAATCATGTATTGACAACTGAAATATACATTACAAGTTATATAGCTAATACTAACTATGGTTTCTAGCCACTAAACATAATAAAAAATAAACAAATCAATCTTAACATAGAAGAAAGAAAAGGAAGAAAAAATTATAAGAGTTTTCACAGTCTCCTCTAATCTTGCTCCAAATCTATCTTTCTTGTGAAGAAATCTTAAAATTAATAACTAAGTGATAGAGTAGGTTATCACTAGCCTACAAAGTCCCCAAGAAAGAACCTATAAGGGTTTTTACAAGTTAGGGTTACATAAAAGAGTTTTAAGGGTATTAAACTTGTAATTTCGTGCATCCTTGGAGTGTTTGTTATGAGAACTAGCACTTGCTGATTTTGTTTTAGAAATTTTTAGGTGTAAGATGATGAATTCGACAATAGTCCACTTCATTTTTAACGCTAGTTTTCTTCAGAATAAACAAAATGACTAACACGAGTCAAACATAGATCCGTATTGGTCTCATATTTTTCTACTACAACTATTTTTCTCCAAGTTTTTTATATTTTTAAACTGAAATCAATCTCTAATATGTTTGTTATGAGAACTGCCGCCTATTATTCTTCTATATTAGTGTTGATTTTGTTCTAAAATCTTTTTTGGTGCAATATATTGAGTCCAAAAATAGTTTGACTTCATTTCCAATATTAGTTTTGCTTTGGAATAAAAAAATATGATCAACAATTCAAACACAGACCCGTGTTTGTCTTAAATTTTACCATTAATCCCATTTTTTTGTAAGTATTTCACATTTTTAAATTGGAATCAATCTCCAATATTTTCTATAAAAAAAATTTCCCTTCAATTTAACCTTTAAATGACTTTAAAATCACCTCAATTTGATAATTGTGGAGAAAGTTATGCTCAAATTTACAATATCTCCTAAAAATCATCACCTACAAGATAATGAATCAAACATATGAAATGTTGTGAAATTCAATATAAAACATTCTATATAAATGTCAAATTGCCATTACTTTATCCTATATAACATACAAAATATAAATCTATTAAATGCCCCTATACTTAACTCATTGCTTGTTCTCAAGCCAAAAAGCCTAACTAACCAAACACTCCTAATTAAGGTAAGACTTAATTCCACGTTTGTGACATTTTCATATACCATAAACTTTTAAAACCCTATAAGTCCCTAGTAGAGGAGTTATAGTCTCTTCAGAGTTTATTAGAGTGATACCCACAAACATCAATCTATATACATTAGTTAGCTTTATAATTGATAACAGAAGGTATATGCATTCAAATCTCAATTGAAATATTTCTCAAGTAAATCACAATATAAACAAGACAATGAAAATAATGTTCTACCTTTTCATTAATTTCATATACTTCTATTTAACAAGTCCTTAAAAGGTATCACTCATTTGCAAAAGTGTTTGAAATTCGGGTAAGGTTCACTCATCATATTCTTATGAAATTAAACTTACCATATACTTGAAAATCATCTGATCTTCACTTTGTCATTTTAATGCTTTTATATATATTATATATAATCTCAAGGATGACATTCAAATTACAGAAATTCAAAACCAAAGAAGATATCCACATCCAAAACAAAGAATTATGCATGAATACCCAATTTGTTATAAGATCACTGAAGTCAATTTAAAGTATTCTCTCTTAATATATTCAGTTTCATAATACTCAGAAGGTTAAGTTTGTATTCTAATCACTTAATCATATTATGCATTTAACATTTATCATTCAGTCTTAACTAAACAACATGCGTAAAATTATACTATCAACCCAAGGCAACTAGTAAGTTCCTAATCATAATACAAAAACAAAATGAAAGTTAAAAGTTTAACTTAAACCACATTAAACCTATAACTTCAAAAAATAATAGTCACTATTTAAAACCTATGGAGAAATCTTAGATTCACATCCCACAATTAAACATGTCATTATCCTCAATGTCAAACAAATAAGATAATGAAAGAAATTTAGTGAGTTAACCTCCATGATAATCTAATAAAAGGAACTATAAAAGAAATTAAATAAAAACAATAGTAGAAATCTAGAACTTATAAAATGAAATAGAAGTAAAGTAAATCTCGAATATTAGGTTAACTCCCAACAAGCACTTCTCTATATGTCTTTTAGTAAGACTTCCTTTTTAAGCCTTTAATCCTGGATATTGAAGGCCTACTTCCACTCTTCCTTCAAAAATCAAAGCTCCTTATTTCCATCACATTTTAATGGGATTGGGTTTCCCTTTTTTTTTTCTTTTCCTAATAGGATATATAAGACCTTTTCTTTTAAGTTAACCATCAATAGCTCCTCAAACTTCTTCTTATTCAAAAGAAGATCCTTTAAGCATTTAAAATTATTTGGCTTTTACAAAAGAAAGAATATATATTCCTTTCCATCTACTTTAAACCTGTTTGGGCATAGAATCAGTTTCATAGTAGGTCGACGTATTTGTTGCTCCAAACTAGAATTTATTATGGAAGAGACTGGTGATGGCTTGTTTCTGTCTAAGTTATCCTATAAAATAAGACCATGATCATTATTAATTAGATATAAGAGTGATGTTGGTTTGCTTTTATTCATTACTTCCTTACTCACTTTCATATGCCTTTTTGACCTTTACACATTCTACTCTTTAGCATCTTTAGCATTAGGTGTTTTTCCACTCCTAGGTGGTATAACTAATACTTGACATCTTAGGTTCACCTTTATATTACTATAAAGTTCACCTTAAACTAATTTACCATCCATATTAGCTATTTAGTTGACTTGAATCTCCAAATTATTAATGGTTACACAATTAAATTGCACAATCTATTTAAATAGGTCAATAAGAGATTCAATTTTCCCTAATTTTTTGATCTTTTGAATCTTGTTTTAAGGGAAGATATAATTTGCAAGATCATTTCTTCCATCTCATTGCCTTATAATTGTGGCTTTTAACATTGAAATTGTTTTTAGAACTTAAGTGGTCCTATAGATTTGTCTACTCTACCTCTTTGCTACTTGTGAAGGCTACTCTATCTCAGATTATGCAGGTCATATAAATGATCATTCATGCTATTTCCCCATTGGCAGTCATATAATTAACATCTTCGTAGTAGTAAAGGTCCCACTCTATGCTTATGTATGCATAAGAATGATGCTCATATATGCCACAATGATAGCACACCCCCTATAGGCCATATTATGATCCATTAACTTCTCTAATTCAAAAGATCAATAATTTGTGCTACCAGGTTAGAAAATGCATGATTTTATTTTTAATCCTAAATATGCCACATAGAAGAGTGCTAAATTACACATAAATAGAGGAAAATAAAAACTGACATTAATAAAATAGTCATTAAATAGTCTTTGGTAATAACGTCAAAAACTTAATCAAATTTATTTATAAATACACAAAGTCAATTACAATAAGTTATTAAAGCTAGAATAAATATAAAGTATTGATATAGGCTACACCACTAAATTTATTAATCCTAGTCAAATAATAAAATGAAATAAAACAAGGATTTAACAAAAATAATTAAACTATGAAACTAACTAAACAAATTAATTAATTAATTAAAGAAGAAATCAAGATAAAAAAAGCACTATGGCTTCAAGGTTCTCTTATATAGAATTCAATTATCATACAAGATTAGTTATTTAGAATAAAATAACAATTAACCTAATGTATTTATACCCTCTCTCAAGGTACATAGGTTGTTCAATTAGATAATCACTATCTCTAAATGCACAATTTAACCTAATCAAAACCATCTCTAGATGTGCAATTTAACCTAATCAAACTCATTAAACATGGTTAATATATTTGATTATCATAATAGTCTAGGATACCTTCATTCTCTAGGCTGAAATATTTATTCTCCTAGTGTATGGATCCTACTTCACCTTTTAATCCTTCATATAATCCCTAAGATTGAATCTATGATGGCCAAATATAAACTCAATAATTGATAATAAGAGAATAAACTCATCCAATAAATATTCAAATCATACATTTATAATTCAAATATCCATTATAAACTACATTCCTAACCCTAAATAGATTTTCTAGAACATGATGGGAAAATATATAAATCAATCTTAACGTAAAAGAAAGAGAGGGAAGAAAGAACTAGATGAGTTATCACGGTCTCGTTCAACCTTACTCCAAATATATGTTCTATGTAAAGAAACCCTAAAACTAATAATTAAATAACAAAGGATATTATCAATGTCCTCAAAAATCCCTAAAAAAAGACCCTAGTAAGGGTATTTATAAGCTTAAGTTATATAAAAAATCCTGTGGTAATTAAACTTGTAATTTCACACATCTTAAAATTGGTTGTTACGAAAACCAATGCCTATTATACTTTTATACTAATTTCAATTTTATTTCGAACAAAAAATATAACTTAGAAGGGTCATACACAGACCTATATTGATCCTATAGTGGTACCATGTTTAACCATTATTCTTATTTTTCTCCAATTTTTTGACATCATAGAGTTGGAATCAATGTTTAATGTCTTTTATAAAGTTACTTCCTTCGAGTGAGCTTGATCTTCTTTTGTTCTTGTTTTGATCTTCATTTTGTTAGTTGCAAAGTTTAATTTCTCTTTTTCAACTTCATTCACTATCTTATTGAGTGTATGGCTTCATTTTGTTCTTATATTGCTTTTGATCAAAATAATAAACTCATTAGTGGTAATTATAATTTTTTATCATAAAAAAATCAATTGGTACCTCCATTGGTTCAACAATCTCCCCCTTTTTGATGATGAAAGATCATTTGTGATATTAGAGAGTAATATGAAAGTTAAGCAAAAAAAGTAAGGTAGATATTAGCACTCTCTTAATTCGTGCATAAGTTAATATCAAGAATATAAGAGATTTTCAAGCATACTATGTAAATTGCAAGGAATACAAAAATGATAAAATCACAAGGAATACAAAAAAGATAAAATCGCAAGGAATACAAAAATGATAAAATAGTCACTCTCTCTAAATGTTATCACTCCCCCTTATCTAATATCATTGATCTTTCCCTCCCTTTTTGGAATCATAAAAAAGAAATCATTATCTAAAATAAAAAAGTAAAGTGTCATGCTTTGATTAGCTTAGTAAAAAAATAAAAAATGCATTTGATGAAGATTGATAAACTTTCCACCTAAAGAATGCTACTAAATATTTAAAGAGTCTAAACAAAAGGTGAATTTAATAGAAACATTTCTAATTGTGTCTAATTTAAAAAATGAACAATTATGTCTAAGTTTAAAGATTCAACTAAAGTACAAAGGACAAATTAGAGGTTAGAATTGTAACAAATAAAAACACAAGTGTAATTTCTAATAATCAATTTCATAAAAGAATGTATAATTTGAAAAACCACAAAATATAAAAATCGAACATAAAAAAGTGCCTAAAATACTAAAATTGAACAAAATTAAAGATATACCCATATAATTGAAAAGGAACAACTTGACTCCTTTTATAGTTTTACTATAAATGCATGAATTTAAATAAGATAACTTTTAATTAGGAAAAGATTGAAAATCCCTAACCTTGAACCTAAAATTAATGAAATTTCAATTTTATACAATTTAATGAAAATTTTATGAAATGAGGGATGATGTTTTTCAAGGAAAGAACTAAATTATTTAGGATTTTGGAAGATATAAATAACTAAGTTGAAAATTAGAAGAAAAGAAGATAAATAAAGCTTCAAACATGAAGATTGATTGACCACACTACTTCACTAGTTAACCAGTTTTTGTGTTCGACCAAACCTATAAGCCAACTAAGGTATAACTCACTAGAGTAAAAGTCTTTGAAGCCAAAAGCTATATTGGTTGACCACTAAAGTATATTGATCAACCATTAGAAATGGGTAGTCAATTAATATAAGCAGCCTAACTTTTCTCAAATTCACTAGAAAAGAAATTATTTTAGAAAAAGTTGATATTGTTGATATTGGTCAACCACTTGAAGATATTAATCGACCAGTATGAGTAAGTGGATAACTAGAATTTCAATCAAACCAAAAACAAACTCACTAGAAAGGTAGAAAACATAAATTTTTGGTTACAATAGGATATTGGTTGCTCCAATGTGTTTTGAAAAGCTAGAAAATAGCCTAAGAACTCAAATTTAAACATAAAAACTCTTAATAAGTCATGGCTATATCAATCAATAATTACTAAAAACCTTAAAAGATACTTCAAACAAACAAAATCATAAATATTTCTCTCCAAATATCATCATTTATTATAGTAAACCCAAACCTTATACACTAAGATTTTAGTTTTAAAATGACACAAAATACAAGATGTCATATATTAAATGACGAACTAATAATTACTTCTTATTGAATATTACTTCTGATTGATTTGAGTGAAGATTCTTCTTGAGTTTACTACTATTGGAAGCATCTCATCTTTCTCACTTAGTTTAACAATTTACTCTTTTGAAAAGTCTTAATAGTCATTGTTAAGGGCTAATTTCTCCACATCCTATGATAACAACTTCAAGAATTTCTTAGAGGAAAGAAGGTTAGATTTATTAAGATAAAAATGAAATATAAACTCTTCAAAAGTAACACCCAATCTAATAACTATCATATCTAATGTATACCATTTTCTCTTTCTTTTCTAAAAGTGCTAAAAACAAGGCAATCAATGTGTTTTAGGCACCCAAATAGGCTTGGTACCTTGATTTTTATTCTCCATTTCAACCCACTCTTTCAAGGATTTTCTTGCCATTATTTGTTTGAAAAGACAAAATCTAGCAATATGTTTATACTTACCACAAAAATGACTTAATATATTATATGAATGATGATGATAATGCATGAATACATTACTTGGTATTCTATATTTGTAATGAATCTTCTTTGGGAATTAAAAAGGTGTTGAATGTTCTCCTAGGATAGTGAATTGTCCTACAATTTTATATATGGTTCCTACTATGAATTAAAGGTTGATGCATGCTTTTTTTAGGTCTAAAGAGGTATGAGTGGTTTTCATATTATTATAGAAGTTATGCTTATTATTTCCTTGAGAGTATTGAATTTTATACCTAGGTTGTTAGCCATATATGGAAGAATGATGTTTGCCTTTAGGTTGAGGCCTAGTGAATGTGTCATATGTATGTGTATGCTTAAATATGGATGCTCTATGCTTATTTGTCAGCATAGGATGTGGTTCTTCACTATGTAAATACTTTATGTATTAGATACACTCCTATTGTTATATCAAATTCCGTGCCTATCATTAGAATTGTAACATACATTATATGAAACCTACAACCATCTATATACATAGCAACCAAATTCCTATATACACATTCAAGGTATACAATTCTATTTAATGCTATAGATATACATTTTACAAAACTCGCCAATGCTTAACATTATCATATAATAGTAGCAATACATCTTTATATTTACGTGGTAATCTGAAAGAGAGTATACAATTTCCTTTATTACATATATAACCGTTCCTTAATTGAAAGACACATGAAAAGGTACTTTTACTCCTATCTGTTGCCCTTGGTCCCTGCAGATGTTCCTTATACCTCACTCTTATGACTTGGACCTACACGAATTAACACCAATGCTAAGCTTGAAAGCTTAGTGGGGAAAACACTTAGTTTGGATGACCCCTCACAGCAATCATCCACCAAGCACACACATTTAAAGATATCATAACTCATACACCATAAATTCACCTTCAAAACTCGAACATTGATATTATTCAATGCTCATGTAACCAATGATGGCATACTTAAGCAAAGTACATAATGCAAATATGCTTCAACATGTTACCTATATACCGAAAATGAACATTTATAAGCCAATTATTAATATTCAACACTTATAGATACAGATTATCAATATAAATGCGCATCATTACAATTCTCCATTAAAACCAATACAAATGCTCATCAATACAATTATTTATGTTGCCATGTTGTATTTCTTATTTATGACTATTAAGTTTCCTTTCTGTGTTAAGCCTGCACATTTTCTGTGGGTGTGGATAATCGATGTTGTGGATATCCAAAGGTATCAAACTGTAGATACACAAAGGTATCGAACTATGGATACCCGAAGGTATCGAACTATGGACACCGATGGTGTCAAACTATAGCAGCTACATTGTAACCCTATAGGCATGCCCATATATCCACCACGAAGACAATAGAGGAGGAACTGTAACATTTCCTTTAACCATTTGCCAATTTCACAATTCATATATTGACAAGTCATATGATATACATTTCAAGTCATAAAATCTATATTTACATTCATACATGCAATTCATTGCTTACCACTAGTAGGAGGGTGTCAAAACCAAACTTTTATAATCATACTATACATATATGAGCAGTAAATATGCATATCAATCATTTATATACAAGTAAGTTTTCTTTAGAATGCATTAAACTCAATCTTAAATTCCAATGTTCAATCACCCAATTCACACATGGTAAGTCCTATGTCATTTATTTGTAGGTGTTTGAAAGATTTCATACATATTTAAAAAGATTTGGACAAGATTCGGTAAAAAAAATCAAAAACAAAAACAATGTTACAGCCATGACATACACTCTCTCCATTCTTACCACTCTCTGTTCCTTAATATGCATATAGAAAAAAGTCAAAACTAGCTTTCGAGGTCTTCTAGATATTTTTTCTCTATCTCTATAGTTTCTATAGTACTAACAATCAGACCATTTGGACTTCTAAATCTTGAGATATAAGCAAAATATCACAAGTTATTCTAAAAAAGGGGTAGCATCAGTGTTAGGACCCGATCTCGGAACCGGACCCCAACCGGAAAACAAAGAACGAAAAACGGAGAACAAAGCGGAAAACAAATCGGATCGGAAGTCATAGGCGGAAGTGTCGAAAGCGAATCGACATAATCCAATTCAAATTGAATCGAACAAATCGGATAACAAAAAGAAATCAAAAGCGAAACGAATATCCGACATCCACGAACAAAAGCTTTAGAAAAGAGTCACGTTGCGCTGGAAACCCTAAATGTTGGACCCCGAACCTAGAAGTGAAAATTAGAAATATGGAAATGAAAGTAAATGAGTGTTTTGTATGTAATTTGTGTTATAGGTGAAGCATGAATCATGTTAGTTATGTAAGACCCTATGAAAAATCAAGAGATTATGAATGACAAGATGCTATAGAATGTAAGAAACCATATGAATTGAGGTTGAGATTGGGATAAATGTCAAATGATAGTTGAATTGTTTTAAATGATGTGCAATTAAAGAAAGTGAAGTTAGGATGAGTGTTAAATGTATATGTTGATTTAAGAGAAATTAAGGAATGATTGACATAGAATTGACCAAAGTAACATTCTTTGAAGTTGTAGCTTGATCTTTTATCTTTCCAACGAGACTAAATATGCAAGATTTCGATATCGGAATTAAAAGTTATAGTTGATACAAGTT
>JAOTIZ010005070.1:0-11280 GCA_027123425.1 Erythroxylum panamense | reverse complement strand
GCTTCATTTAACCATACCCATGATATTTAAAGCATAACTTACTTGATTTAGCTTCAAATCTTCAAAAATAACACTTATCCCTAGATCCCAAGCATCATACGATCTTCATCTTATAAGGTGCTATGGTTAGGTTTTTCGTGACAAATGGAAGAAACAACAAAATGGAAGTAACAGTTGATAGATGGAAGCAAGGTTCAAACGTTGGTGATGGTTGGCAACACAATTCATGAAGAAGGAGAAGAGAAGGCCAAAAAATAGATGAAGACATGAGTTAAAAATGAAAGACATAACAATTAACTTGGTCTTTCAAGTGAAAGCATCGTGAGAGAGAGGAGTGGTGAGTGGTAGTGACACTTGTCACTGCCACTTGTCACCTTTCTATGGTCCCACTTGGGCCCTTATTAAAAACTACTCTAAAAGTCTCCAATTTCTAATCTAATTGCCTCCTAAATTTTCCATGACATTTGTCATTAAATCCTAAAGTCATTTATCAAAAATTTCATTGCCATTGGACAGTAATTTCTACTACCATTTAACAATTATTTTGCCACTTGATAATTTTTGTAGTTCAAAAATGTCCAACAATTTCTAGAATTTTCTCCAAAAATTTCCAAAAATTTTAAATCAATTTAAACGCTCCCCAAATCAATTTTCAACATATAAAAATCACATTTGCTAATATATTCACATATATAAACAATTATACCCAGAAATTGTCAATGAATGCATGTACAATTATCTTTATGAGCAAAGATTCAATATTAATGTGTATGTGCATCTTGTGCAATGTATGAGCATGAGATGTGTTTTTCCTAATTTCTCAGTAATCTATCACATTTACTATTTTATCCTTAATATGGCTAATCGGATGTTAAATGGATGCCTCTAAACTTTTTTAATATATTCCTAATCCTATCAATGTTACATTTGATGGATCAAACTATAATTTGTAGGCTGAGGAAATGTGTAGCTTTCTTAAAGGAAGACTCCTTTGGTGTATTGTTATTAGAGAAATACCCAAATTAACTTAGAAGGCTGACGAAGACCAAGAAAATTTTACAGAATGCTTGGTATCTTGGGATGGAATGAACCATCAAATCCTAACGTGGTTTCGAAACACATACGCTAAAGTGATGAAACTTGATTTTCAATGTTTTGGCACAGCTAAGGAGGTATGGGATTTTTTAAAGAATCGTTACTCTATTTCTGATGATGTTAATCGGTTTCATCTTTATAGAAAACTTCATCGAATACAACAATAACCTGACTAGACAATCCATAACTATGTATCAAAATTATAAGAACTATGGAATCACTTAGCCCTTAGAGATCCAGCATGGCCCAGCCCTGTTGCAGCCACCATTTATGCCAATCTTCGTGATCATCATTGATGGCTCTTCGTAATGAGTTTGAATCCATTCATAGTTCTCTCCTTCATAGAGGCTCCTTGCCAACTTTTGACACTGTGGTCAAAGAATTGATTATCGAAGAAAGTAGACTCAATGCACTTTGTTTGGAAAAGTCCGTTCCTATTGTTGATGTTGTTCTTGCTACTCAAAACTTATCATCTCAAAATACTTAAAATCTAACTAAGAAGACCTTTAAAGGATCTTTGTGCCTATTACAAAAAGCCTAGTCATCATATTTCTGAATGTAGAAAATGACTTCGGCAGAATTCTGGACAAAGTAATTCTTCCAAGCCTGTTCAGTCTTCTTCTACTGTAGTTGCTGCCACAGAGGAACCAAATGAGAGTAATTCTCCTAAATTCTCCCAAAAAGAACTTCATGCTCTTCTACAATAACTTCAACAAGATTCTGGTACTATCTCCTCTTCTGTCTTATCTGTCACTTCAGGTACTTCATCATCATGGTACTTTGATTTTGCTTGCTGCAATCACATGACATCTTATTCTTCCATCCTTCAATCACCAAAAACACCATTTGTTCCACATATTGTTCATACTGCTGATAACTATACTATGCATGTTCAAAGTATCGACACTGCTCACACACCCAAATTAACTTTACCTAATACCTTTTTTGTCCCTAATCTTTCTTTAAATCTCATCTCTATTGGTCAATTATGTGAACTTGGTGTTAACTTATCTTTTTTGAGTTGTGATTGTACTATGCAGGATCTACAAATGGGCCAGATCCCTGGGACAGGGAGTAAAGTTGGACGACTATTTGAGCTCACTTCCTTGCATCTTCCTTCCAAACATACCGTTGGTGTTGTCATGTAACATCTTTGGCATTCTCGTCTCGATCATCCTTCTAATGCCAGATTAGGCTTCTTAGTTTCTAGTAGCTCCTTAGTACCTGTTAAGTATGAACATTTTGATTGTGTTTCATGTCAACTTTCCAAAATTCATGCTTTACCTTGTTCTCATAATGATTCTATTTCTTCTGCACCTTTGGTTATGATTAATTCTGACATCTGGAGTCCCCCAATGATACCATGGGTAGACTATGATATTATGATATTTTCATTGATGATTTTTTCCGTTACACATGGATTTATCTGATACATCATTGATCTGAATTGTTCACTATTTACTCTCATTTTGCTCATATGATTCAAACTCAGTTTTCATGTAAGATCAAAGTATTATGTACTAAAAATGTAATGGAATACAAAGATAACAATTTCATCCAATTTATTGCCCAACATGGTACTATTATTCAAAGGTCTTTTCTAGATACCTCTCAACAAAATGGTCGAATAGAACTCAAACATAGACACATTCTTAATGCCATTTGAGCCCTCTTCATATCCTCCTCTTGTCCAGAAAAATTTTAAGGTGAAGCTACTCTCACTACTATCTACACTACAAATCGTATTCCTTCTTCTTTCATTGGTAACATCTCTCCCTATGAACATCTTTTTAAATGTGCTCATGATTATCAAACTCTTAAACTTTTTGGTTGTGCTTGCTTTGTTCTTTTACAACCTCATGAATACACCAAATTAGAATCACGAGTATGGCTATGTTGTTTCCTAGGATATGGTATAGAACACAAAATGTTTAGATGTTGGGATCCTTTATGACAAAGGCGTCGTATCTCTTGTTATGTCACCTTTTGGGAACATAAGATGTTTTCAAATCCTTCAAAATTTTGAGTTAGTGAGCCTCCCCATCCATTTTTCTCTAATCCTACCATCTTTCTTTTTCTTGATATTTCTTTTGCAGGTCCCTCTAATAGTTCACACAGTTTCGCTCCATCTCGGCTCCATCTCCGCCTAATCCTATTACATCTCCTCCAACTGTGGATCTCTCAAGTACTCCACCTGATCCTTTTCCACCTCCACAGATCACCCTTCGTTGTACTGACCGTGTAAGTCAACCTTCTATCTGTCTTCATGACTTTCATGTTTATTTTATTATTTTCTCTTTATATAAACCTCACACTTATCGTGAGGTCAGTTCTAACCTTTGATGGCTGCAAGCAATGACAGATGAACTATAAGTGCTCACTAGTATAAATACTTAGGACTAGGTTAACCTACATCCATAAATGCCCATTATTGGGTGCAAATGGGTTTATAAAATCAAGACTCGTGCTGATGGGTCTGTTGAATACTAAAGAGCCTGACTTTTTGATAAAGGTTTCACATAGGAGTGTGTCATTAACTATGAGGAGACATTTGCCTTAGTAGCCCACTTGACTTCAGTTTGCAGTCTCATTATATTTGCTGATAAACATTAGGTTTTATTCCAAATGGATGTCAAAAATACCTTTTTCAATGGTGACCTTACAAAAGAAGTATACAAGAAATCTCCTCTTGTTAGGTTCCAATCATGTATCTTATACATAATATATATCAAATAAACGTAGCAGAAATAAAACGGAACCTCAAAAACCAATCTACTCATGCATATAGATATAGAAAAACAAAAACATCAAATGTAAGATGTTTACATACCTTTTTGACCCTCTCCTTTGATCATTAATCTTCACCATATTGGATTGCCGTAAATCACAAAAATCAATGCAGATTGTCTCTAATGAAAGTCCACATGAAGATAGAAGGATGAAACCTCATTAGGAGATGGTTAGAATTCTTTCTTTCTGCTAGCAAAGGCAAGAACACTTGAGAGAGTCAGAGAGAAAAAGTTTATGTGTAACAAAAATAAACTTTCTTTTTCTTTTCTTGTGTCTTAAATAAGATGCATGAAAATCATCTCAATTTTTTTGCACCATTTGACCTTCCATAACCCCTATTACTAATGGAAAGTTATGGGAAGTTAATGGTCATGAATAGCATGCATTAATGAAAGTTATGAGAAGTTAATAACCATGAATAGCATGCATTAATAGAAGTTATGAGAAGTTAATGACCGTGAATAGCATGTATTAATGGAAGCCAACAACACTTGTTTCTAATCCATTACATGCAACGTTTTTTACCACGATCACATCATGATATAATCCTGAAACACTCTTTCATATCTTGAATCACCATTCAAGACTATTTTACTCATCTTTCGGATCTCCTATGTGTTTGACTCATTAGGTTCCTGGTTAAGTTGGCCACTTAAATTAATACTTCATTCAAGTAAGTCAAGAGCAGTATCTAGTAACATGTTATGACCCCCAATTGACTAAAAAGTTAGTAGCTTGACTATGAACCCTTCTATACACATCGTCCTTTCACCATTTATACCCCACCTAGTTTAGAGTATGGTCAAAGTGTAAACTCTCACTAGACTGAGTATATCACATCTAGTCCAAGTGTTATTAGATCTTGTCTTGAGGATCTCATTACTCTATGCATCATTAAAGAAGCTCTATCCATTTGCAAGAATTATAAAGCAACTATGATCTATCCATTTGCTTTTATTACTCTGCCAGCTTTATATTATTATAACCCTAGGATATTATTCTCCCTCTTCCACGATATCCAAATCATTCTCGTCTTTTTCCTACCTATTACTGTGTCATACTTACAAAGTTTAATAAAATCAAATTAACCATAAGAATAGCTATTTTGATTTTATCTTTTGCTAAAACTACACTAAGACTATTAATTAAACATATATATTACAGTAAAACCTTGACCACAAAGACATCAAATACTACATAAAGATCAAAATCTACAATGACCCACAAACTAAAATTATTTAAGAAGCAAAAATTTCTATTCAAAAATAAAACATTTCTACAGAACTAAAAAATAATTTTGAAATTGCATATGCATACATATAACACATATATTAATTATCAAGATTCTTTCTCCTTCATCAACTCTCTTTGATTTTCTTCTCTTCTTCCTTTCTCTGCATCTCATCTGTGTCTCCAAACGTGATAAATGAGTAGAGATTAATGGCCCTTGATCCTCATTCACAAAATAATGTCATTAAGATTCGTACAAATTTCAACATATAAAAAAAGCCAAATTAGATAAATTAATGACAACAATACCTCAATACTTAAAATATAATAGTACTCAACCAAAACCAAAAATTCTAAACTATGAAAACACAATTAAAAACAAATTAATAATCACAATAAATTATTTTCTCATTTAATAATTAAAGATGTCCAACATCAATTCAACAAACATAACCTAAGATTTTAAAACTCATAATAATAAACTATTCTTCGCTTGCATAACCATAATTATCAAGTAAGTCAACGGAAAGACCATTAACAGGTGTGATAGACACTCAATCCATTTTCTATTCTCTCATTTCATGTTAAGCATCTACTATAAGCTTGCTTACTAATCCAATCTTCACTATTAAATATTTAACACAAACATTAATTCGAAGGTCTTTATTTTGGTTATAATAAGGCCAAGCTAAAGGTAGGGAAAAGGATAAAACCAAGCTTTAAATCATAGAACTAATCAAACATTTAAAATGATTCAAACCAATAAAACATAAAACATACAATTTTTTCCTTTCAATTTCAAACTTAGCCCTACCAATCTCCCTTACTTTTCCCTTCTCCCCTTTCTTTTCATTTTGTTTGTTCTCTTCCCTTTTTCTTTTTCTTTGTTATTTCCTTTGCATTTTTTGTTTCTCTTCCTTTTTCTTTCCTTTTTCTCATTTTTACTTGATATGATTTTCCCCAATTTACAACAACATAATTCCAAAAAGGGAAAAAATGTAGACAACAAATGAAAATTGTGACAACCTAATCCACCCCTAACTTATAACCTAACTATATGCTATGCTTTTCCCACAATTATTCCCTACAGTCAATTATACCATTTAAATGCTCAACTTTCCCTTATGACGGATGTAATCAAAAGAGATAAACAATCAAGGCCAAGGCTCATATTTTGGGTTTTAACAAAAAAAAAGTTTCATCTAAGCTTAAGGGCGCTCACTAAGGATAATATCTTATGACTTTTTAAGCTGTCGAGATAAATCCTAAATGCCTTCATCACTTCAATGTTTGCATAAGATTATGTAATCTCGACTAGTATTTACAAGTAAGTTCTAGATTTGCTTAACCATGAAAGAATACTCTCAACAATGAATAATTTTAACTAGTATATAATATCTAAAAAAAGCTCAAATTCTTGCCAAAGGAAGGTCTCATTCATCTATCATAGCAAACTAATACCCTTTCAAGTGAAATCCTAGTCAATAAGTTAAGCATGCCAATATATTAATTCACTCATATTATGCATCTATAATCTCGATCAAGTTCATTTAATAACTGAACATCTCTAACTATTAAACAAGAAAACAAATGTGTAATGTACAAACATACACTGTCAACATCATAAAAAATTAATTAAAGGATCTAAGATGCAAACAACATAAATAAAGACAAATAATAAACCTAAAAATAATTTAATAACAAATAATCAAAATAATAAAAAGAAAAAGATAGAAATACAATACTAAGATGAAGGTGGATGGTGCCTGGAATGAGGATTTAAATTCATTAGAAAATTCCTCATCTCCACTATGCTAGCCTCAATCTTGTCGAATCTATCATTCATTCACCGTTCAAATACAATAAGTTGATTAAGCAATGATTGATATTCAACAAAATTAGGTGCAATGCTCTAATGCATGGCCTCGGGTAGCAAAACATCATCCCCTTGTGTACCTTCTACTACTCTGACATGACTATACTTACTACTTGAAGCTTCTGCTATGTTGTCATTAACAGGAGCATAACGATCACCTTGTTGCCTAACAATCTTCATATAAACCAACGATTGCAAGTCTAAACTAGAGCTCCCTGAAACTAACTGCATAACTGTACACTTAGTTAGTAAACCGAGATGCTCTGCAATTTGGGTGACAAATACTCCAACTACTATCTTGCTGGCTTTAGCTTTAGCCATATCCATTAGATGCACACTTAACGACATTCCAACATTAAAGTGTTTAGCAAACACCATACACCACAACACAAACAATTATGCTTTAGAGACTGCACCTTGTTTATCTCCTCTACTGAATAACATAGAAGTTAAAAGCCTGTGAAGATAGCGAAGGGTAGGGTCTACTAAAACAAAGAATTTAGACCTACTTGTAGAAAAAAACATTTCTTGAATTAGTAATTTCATTCCAAAATTCTATAGGCCTAAAATCAACATGGTAATCACATAAATCACTATGTCATAATCCAAATATACTATTAAGTACATCTAAAGTAATAACATATAGTATATTCATCAATCTAAATGTTATATTATTCACAATGCCATCTTCGTTAAAGATCAATTGTAAAGTAGTAAAAAATTCTAGAGTTAATTCAACGTATGAATTTTTTCTAAATTCAGCAAATCTATTCCATCCTATGTTATACAACAATTCATTCTCTCGATCTGCTATTCCTAATTTAATAATTGCTCCATGATCAATAAATCTGTTAGGTATAATATGACTATCTTTTAAAGTTGCATATCTTAACTAGCTCTCACGACTGTCAAATTGAAGACAAGGATTACCTAAAATGGACATATCATCCAGTTGAGAAGAAGATGCCGAGAATCTCATACGAGGCATACTTGATAACGTTAGTCTACCTAAGTAGAAATCAAGGTCACGGTATAAATATACGTCTGAGTTGTTAAAACATAAGTTTATTTTCTACAATACAATATCTTAAACACCTGCAATGTTTCTTATCAATCAACTATTTAATAAACAATTATAAAGAAAATGATTAAAATGAAGAAGATAATTAAAAAAATGACTCTCCCTCATAAACCCAGATGATACCTTGTCTAATTCAACATGTTATACTAATGTCACAACAACAATAAATCTTGTCCCTTTACAAATGCGGGAAACAAACTGAAAAATGACAAAATTTTTAGTTTTAATGGAGGTTACCAAATATGTCACCAACAACTGATGGTAACCGACATGTTGGAGCAGATGTTGGGGAACGTAAGGCGACCAAAGAAGCCAGGGAAAACGAGAGGAAGTCGCAGGAATCACCAGAGAAGAAGTTTTAGGTCGAAGAAGAAGAAGCTACAGTGAACGGGCGTGATATTTGTGTGTGCAACTGAATTGAAAATAGTGAACGATTAGGTCAATTTTAGGGATGTGAATTTAAGTCATGGGTGTGACTTGTTAAGTCAAGTCACACCCATGACCCATGATTTTTTAATATGATTTTTATTCCTTATTTTTACTAACTATTTTTATTAATTCATTTGAATATTCTAACTATTATATTTTAACTTATTTTCTGCCCAATTTTTTTTTTCCAAATGCACAAATTTTAATTTTTTCCATAAACTTTAGTATTTTTTCCATAAGTCACAATTGTCACACCCATAATTCCTTTAAAATTTTAAATTGTAATCAGGCCATAACTCCTTATATTTGTATAAATTTTTAAAAATTTTCTCTTTATTTTTTAACTATGAACTCAAAATATTTCTGTCAAATTTTACTAAACTATTTGATCTTTTCCTTTATATAAATTTCACAATATTCGTTCACATATTTCATCCATTTATCTTTTTAATTCCTTCATTTCTATACATTTCCAAATTCTTTTATTTTTAAATTATTAATTTTAACTTACTTATTTTATTAAGTCCTCATTCCAAATATTCCAACTATTATATTTTTTTACCTCTTCTCTTTGACAAAATTTTATCCACAATCACACCACAAAATTTTAAGTTATACAACATTCATTTATACATACATACATACATACATACATTTATAACGTGAGCATTATACTACTATTATTATTACTGTGCATCAACTTCATTTTGGAGTAGCTATACCCTAATTCATTTAGTATAATCTTTAAGAACTAGTTATTTAGGACATGTAATACCCGTAAGGCACCTTGAAGATCTTTTCCTCTAAATCTTATACATACACGACCCTATATAGACTAAGTAAATTAGCAGTCCAATCACCTTTGGATATTCCTCTATCATTCTGCAGCCATTTGATGATTTCTTCATAGTTTAAACCTGCTTTATTGAGTAAGCATAAGTCTTGGACAACTTTCATATCCCTGCAGTGAAGTTGCATTCAAAAAAACAAATGCACAAGGTATTATGGTGCTTGTTTACATATGAAGAGCTAGATTTGAATTCTACATCACCTTTGTTCCATTCTTTAATTTTTCCCACTAGCCTTAGTAGTTCCTTAAAAGATATGTTAGTGAATTTGCCAAATGAATTTCCATTCCAAAGAAACCTATCCTCCCTTTCACATTGAGGCAGTTAACTCCAAATCATCAGGGATTCTGTACCACTAATTAGCATCAATAAATACCTTAACATTAGTACTCGTAGGGAAAAGGTTTCTTATGTATGGGAGTAGTGGTTATTAGTGTATAGGGCCTAAATTACTCTAGTCATCGAAGGACAGTGATGTTGTTTTCCCATTTCCTATCTGGAATTTGATATACTTACAAAGTTAGCTTTCATCTTCATCGATTGAGAAAAGCCCTATAAAAAGGAAGGTATGCTGGTTACTTCCTAAACCCTTTTTTCCCTTAAGAAGTATGAGTTTATCCTTTTAACCTCTAATGAGTTTTTATTAACTAACAACCTCCATTATCCTTTTCCTATTAGCACTTTATTACATAAGATTATAGATATGATTCCTAACCCTCCTTCATATTTAGGCTTATAAACATCATACCACTTCACCTTGGTAAGTCCTCTCCTAATGTCTCTGCCTGCCACCCTATAAGAATTTCCTCATTAATTTCTCCAATGACTTTATCAACCCTTTTATGTAGAAATATTTGTGAGGCTAGTAGATTTGGAGAGAGTTTTAAATAGATCTGACCAACATTACTTTACCAACTTGTGATAAGTCTTTGTTGCATCAACAACCTAGTTTCTTATGGACCTTCTCAATAAGAGGTTGAGATTCCCTAAATTGTAGTTTCTTGGTAGACCATAGGAGACCCAGATAAGTGAATGGAGGTTTCCTAACCTGTAACCATAAAATAGTTGATAGTTTTTCAGCCATATGGGAAGCACTACAAGAAACAATAAGATGGCTTTTTATTGTAGTTGACGCTCAAGCTAGAGATATCTCTAAAATTATATAAGGAGTTGATAAGGACGTTCAATGTCATTTAATTAGACGTGGAGAATAAGAGCAAGTCATCAACAAATTTTAAACTGAACAAACCAATTTTTCTTGCATCGACTGTGAAACTTAGATCCTAGATCAACCTCTATATTGTGTTCAATCAGCCTATTCATAGCCTCCATATATAGAATGAAAATATATGGAGATAAGAGTCCCTTTGTGTAACATCCCACTCCCGCAAGACCCGAACCCGATATCGTGGGTGATATCCGAGTCCGCGCCACACGAGAATGGTATGCTACAGCACTCAATTACAATGCACAACTTATTTTCATTCATATCACAATTTCAATCATAAAAAGGTCCACTACAAGTGCACACTTTCAGAAATCATATTACAAATATGGCTTTCGCCCATTTGGGACCCACTGACATAAAAACACTAATTTGCGGAAATACAAATAATACAAAGACAGAATAACCCTAATGCAGACGCGAACCGATCCCGACCCTAATCTCTGACTCCCGTGCGGTAGACATACTCCCGTTTGTCTAACGGGGTACTCTTCAAAACCTGAAAAATATAATTGCAATGTTGGGTGAGTTTGCGAACTCAGCGAGAAACCATCATCGATGGTCCACCCAACTCATGCATGTACAAACAATCCACATAGCATTGCACAATAACACATTCAAATTTATCGCATACACTTACAGTTTACACATATAGGGCATCTCGCCCTTCACACAGTCCACATTCAATCATTTTCATATGCAATGC
>JAOTIZ010004886.1:0-11296 GCA_027123425.1 Erythroxylum panamense | reverse complement strand
ACCCTAGATTAGACAGATCAGATCAATAATTGACGAAATGACTTTACTGAAATTTAATCAACATTGAAATAAAAGAAATAAAGTCATAAGGTTTAATACACAATTCCTAAGCTGAAATAAATATCCTAGAACAAAGAAATTTAAAGGTCCATAACTGAATTAATCATAAAAAAACAAAATGAACTATTAACATCGGATGGAATAGAAAATAGAATGAGGAAGAAAAAGGAACTCCAATTTTGTCTGGAATCTTGATCTCTCAATCTCCAATTCCTCTTTGTCGATCTTTGCTCCTCGCCTTCTTCTCCTCGATCTCCCCCTTTTTCTTTCTTCGGTCTTCCCTCTAATATAATTCCTGAAACTGTCAAAATAACTGCCATACACGGACCGTGTAGAATTACACGGTCCGACCGTGTAACCATCGGATAAGTTGGGTGCATCTGCTTCATATTACACGGGTCGTGTAAAATTACAGGGTCTGACCGTGTAACCTTCAGGACAATTGTGTGCCATTTGCTTCCATTTACACGGTCTGTGTAAATTGACACGGTTTGACCGTGTAAATCTTCAAACCTGCGACAATCAGCCAAAATACCCACAGCAGTACCAAATTCACCAAAAAACTAAAGAAATACTCAACGATTGATATAAAACCAATGACAAAATAGAATCGAAAAATAACAAAAAATAACAATATATCATATCACTATTTGTTAAAGCCATGAATTTTGGAAAAAGATGACATATTATTGCAGTGGATAAGGTGAGATTATGCCTAAGCCAAATTCTCTCCAAGAGTTTCAGTTTAAGTAAGAGACTTATTCCTAGCCTTATTATGTGGGGATTTTGGTTTGTATAAAAGATATCTCTAGAATATTAAAAGAAGTTGAGCTTTTAGGTAGGAAAAGAAGAAGAAAACATTACATACATTCTCTTCAATTTTCCTTTTTGTCTTTCTTTTATTTACTCTTCTTTCTTCTATTTTGTGGTGGAACAAAATCCATGAGTGTCTAAATCTATTTTTTTATTCAAGGAATTCAAAACTTTAGTTGTAACTTTGTAAGATTTAATCCTAAACCTTAATTAAGTATTTCATATTTTGTGTTCTTTTATTTTATGAGCAATCAATATTGATCGATTTGACAAATTAATTCGATATTGACTACTCTATAACTATCTACGAATTTAGTGATTTGTGATTAGGGTTAATTACAAAAAAGTCCAAAATTTCGTCAATTTGTCAATTATAGCCCAAACTTTCAATTTTTTTAAATTTTAGCCCAAACTTCAAAAAGTGACACTAAAATGTCAAACTTTCATTTTTTTTCAATTCTAACCCAACGTTATCTGTTGTTCTCTCGATGCTCTCAACCTTTTGTTTTCTGTTTGTTCTTCTAATGCCCCAAACTACTATCACATTACGGCGTACTGCATCAGTAAGCTTTTTATTTTTAGTTCGTTCTCCTGTTGTCCTTAGTGTGAGGGCATCGGGGGTTTAGGTGTCGAGAGAACAAACTGAATATGAAAGGAAAAATTGAAATCAAAGCTTAAGGTCGTCAAGACTGAGTAATCTGATTTAGGTCATTTTTAAACAACAATGTTACAATGTCCTTTTAATTATGTGATTAAATAACATCGTTTCATTAATCTTTATTTTTTATTTTAATTTTGACTAACGTGTATTAATAGTTAAGGTTTCTGAAACACATGACAAGTCACACAAGCAAATTTAACAAAAACACTAACATCGGGCTAGAATTGAAAAAAATTAAAAATTTGAGCATTTTATTAATATTTTTTGAAGTTTAGATATTTTACTTATGAAAAATAATAAAAATAAATTAAATAGTTATAGCTATCTTAATTATTTAATTTAGATTTTATTCTTTTTCATTAAGCCTATTTGTATTATTTAATTGATATGAAATGTTATTATGCTCAATCAATTTATGGTAAGTTTTGGTTTAAATTATTGGGTTAAACAAATTAATTTAGAAAAAATTGAGACTTAGTATAGCTATCGTAATAGGTTTTAGACTAACTATTTGAACTATGAAAATTATTCTTTTTAGACCAGTGATCAAAGTTACTATTGGATGAGATCTTCCCTTGAATCAAATATAAGTAAGTTTGAATTTCTAATTTTTATATTTATTTTATTCTTTTTATTCCTTATTAATTTTATTTCATTATTCAATTAATTATAAACCCCTACTTTGTTTATTGAAATCAAGAAACTAGTTTTTAGTTCTCTTGAGATTCGGCCTAACTCCACAACTACTATAAGAGTTTAATGAATTAGAATTAAATTTGAAGGCTTCAACAACTCGTTGAGTTAATGGGATATGAAGAGAAGAGGCAAAGTGACGTAGTTCTGAAGTTAAAATGGCTCTTTATGACTTAAACAAACTTCAAGAGCTTGGTACAACCGTATAGATCGCTATTTTCAAGAAAATGATTTCCCAAAGTGCTCTCATAAGTATGCTTTCTACTCTAAGCATGAGAAGGAAGAATATCACTCGTATGTTTGTATATGGATGATTTATCTTCACCAGAAATAATTTAAAGATATTTGAAGAATTCAAGAAGACAATGACTAAGGAATTTGAAATGACTAACCTTGGCCTTATAACCTACTATCTTGATATTAAAGTAAAGCACATGGATGAAGGAATTTTCATTTCACAAGAAAGACAGGCCACAGAAACGTTCAAGGAATTCGATACGAAGAATTGCAAGCTAATCACTACCCTGGTAAAATGTAGATCAAAGTTGTCTAAGAAAAACGAAAGAGAAATGGTGAATTCAACACTCTGTAAAAGTACGGTTGGAAGTTGAAGGTATCTAACCTTCACAAGGCTAGATATTCTCTTTGATGTTGGACTTATAAGTTGTCTCATGCAAACTCCAAGAATAACTCATTTGAAAGCTGCCAAGAGAATCCTATGCTATATCAAGGGCACTCTAATTGTGGGTTCTCTATGCTCACGTCAATAAGTTTAAGCTAATTGAATAGTGATTGGGTTGGAAACATCAATGATTGCAAGAGTACTAGCAAGCTTTTATTTTTTTTGGGAAAATTCAACTTTCACATAAAGTTCAAAGAAACAACCAATAAAGTTGAATATGTTGTAGCCATTTCATAATTTTGTCATACACTATAGCTAAGGAGTTTTATGAAGGAGCCCAATAATTATAAAAGAAACAAAAGAGATCTATATTGACAACAAATTTGCACTAACTTTGGCAAAGAATCTAACCTCTCATGAAAGAAGAAAGCATATAGTTATACATTATCATTTTATAATCAAATACATTGCAAAGAAGGAGGTCTAGTTGAAGTTTGCAAGATCTGAAGATCAAATTATCGATATCCTTACCTAGCCACTTAAGCAAAGAGACTTTGAAAGAATAAGAAGCATGTTTGGAGTCATAAAAAATTAAGTTTAAAGGAAATGTTAGAAAAATAAACTTAAATTTTAGGCCCCAAATTGTTAAGCCTTAATCCATTATCTTTGTAGACTATGATCTACATTTTGGCCCATTATGTAGAGTCTACTATCTAGTATTATCTAACAATTAGAAGTTAGGTGAATGTTGTATTAAATAATGGAAGTTGGACAAAGTATTAAATATAAGTAGATAGGAGTTAATGTCAAAAAAAAGTAGATAGGAGTTGAATTTAAAACTCTTCCATATCTCTTATCAAAAGAGGATAGGTTTCACATTGTAAATAAAGCCAAAAAATAAAAGGAGTTTATAATAGAAAGCTTCAGTTCTTCTAAGTCCACTTCCACTTCACTTTCCTAAATTTCTTTTCAATATCCTTGTTCTAACAATTATATATATATATATGTTAATTATAAAAAAGTCAAAACCTTCTTCAACTTTTGAATTATAGTGTGAACTTTAAAAAGTAGCAAAAAAATGCCCAAACTTTCAAACTTTTTTAATTTTAACCTAAACTTCAAAATTGGCAATAAAATGTTCAAACTTTTAATTTTCTTCCATTTTAGTCCGACGTTATCTATTGTTCTCCTATTACTCTTGACCATTTGATTTCTGTTTATTCTTCTGATGCCTCAAACTACTCTCATATTACAGTGTACTACACCAGTAAACTCTTCATTTTTTAGTTTATTCTCTTGATGCCCTTAGTGTGAGGGCATCGGGGCTGTGTAACCTGAAAATCGAAGGGATGAGGGTGTCGAGAGGATAACTGAAAATAAAGAAAAACTTGAAATCAAAGTGTAAGGTCGTCGGGCTGCGTAATCTGATTTAGGTCATTTTTAAACAATAACATCGTTTTAATTATGTGATTAAATCTTTATTTCTTATGTTAATTTTGGCTGACATGTATTAATAATTAAGGTTTTTGAAACAAATGGCAAATCACGTCAGTAAACTTAACGGAAACACTAACGTCGGATTAGAATTGGAAAAAATTAAAAATTTAAGCATTTTATTACTACTTTTTGAAGTTCGGAGTAGAATTTAAAAAAATTGAAAGTTTGGGTATTTTATTGCTACTTTTTAAAGTTCGGACTATAATTAATAAATTAACAAAAGTTTGGGACTTTTATCGTAATTAACTATATATATATATATATATATAGAAGAAGAAGAAGAAGAGGAAGATCTTTATTCATTTAATAGGATATTGTATATATATATAGGAAGTAGTCCTTGAATAACTTGTTCACATTAGAATGGGTAAAGTGTAAATATTACATAAATTCCACATACGAATAATGTTACAATTTAAATCCTAATGGGTTAATTACCAAAAAAGCTCAATTTTTGTTAATTTTTAATTATAGCTCGAATTTTAAAAAGTAATAATAAAATGTCTAAACTTTTAATTTTTTTTCAATTCTAGCCCGAATTTGAAAAAGTAGCAATAAAATACTCAAACTTTCATTTTTTTTTAATTTTAGCCCAACATTAGTTTTTCCGTTAAGTTTATTGACATGGCTTTCCACGTGTTTCAGAAATCTTAACTATTAATACATGTTAGTCAAAATTGACATAACAAATAAAGATTAATGAAACGATGTCGTTTAATCACATAATTAAAATGACTGAAATCAGATTGCACAGTCTCGACGATCTTATGTTTTGATTTCAATTTTTTCTCGTTTTCAGTGTGTTCTCTTGACATGTTCACCCATTGATTTTCAGATTATGTAGCCCCAATGCCCTTACACTAAAGGCATCAGGAAAAAGAACTAAAAATAAAGCGCTCACTGGTGCAGTACGCTATAATGCGAGAGTAGTTTAGGATGTCAGAGAAACAAATAAAAAACAAAGGATTGAGGATATCGAGAGAACAACAGATAATGTCGGGCTAGAATTAAAGAAAATTAAAAGTTTGAGCATTTTATTGCTACTTTTTAAAGTTTGGGCTAAAATTGAAAATTTTTGAAAATTTGGACATTTTATTACTATTTTTTAAAGTTCGCGTTATAATTGCAAAATTAATGAAATTTGAGTTTTTTTGTAATTAACCCAATCCAAATTAATGATTCCTTTACACAAAACAACTACAAAAAATTACTGAAATTCACGCTTAGAAAATGAACTTAACTCATCGTGTAACTATTTTCTGATTGTTTTGAGTTGATTTGTTGCTAATTTAAAAAGAAAGGTAGAAGATTAAAACTAGATGAAGGTACTAGCAAACACGCACATGCCTATAGACAATACTCGAATTGCACCTTGAGAAAGAAGTCACGCACTAAATTGAAACAGAACAACGAAGACGGACAATCTTTTCGTGCCCTGATAGCTGATGCTTTGTCCCTGTTACCTTTGAAAGTTGCATAAAAGATTAAAGATGATCAGTTGCCCATTTCCTTGTCACGGTACATGGAGCTGATTCGCAGGTGGGATTTCTCTAACTCTATAGTTTTTTGACAATAAGTCAAATTATCTAAAAAGACGATCCAATTAACATGATTTTTAATAGAATTTCACATTAAAAAAGCGGAAATTTTTTGCAGAGATTTGGACCTGATGATAGAAGACAATGATTTAATCAATTCCCAGTTTACAACATCTGACCTTATGCTTAAATCCATTTTTAATATAGACAAAATATACATGTTATCAAAGGAGTTTAGGGAAGTTGCTCTAATCTCTGCCGTAGTCAAGCTCGAATTGGATTGGAAAACTTTGGTATCAGATCTTGGCCAATTTCAATAATTTTCTTGGCTCTTCTTCGGGAAGGAGCAAACGAAATAATTTTAGACTCCAATTGAATAACAATTTTTTTGCTACAAAGGAATAATAATAAAAAACAATCAAAAGACACCCTAGCTAGCGCAGTGTTCTGCGGTACATAGCACCTTGCTTGTCTCGGTGTAGTAATTCCATGACAGTCATCGAAGGATCTTGAAGCATATGCAGACTAAAGCTGGACAACACTGTGATAGAGGCCAGTCGATTGGCACACTAGTTTCCTTCTCGACATATATGCTGCAACTACACCCCAGGCTCGATGGAGTAGTCCACGGGTACTTGCAGCCAAAAAGTTATCTTCAGTTAAAACTATGTTGGAAGAGGAGAGAATGCTAATTACTTCCAGGGAGTCTACTTCAACGATCACTCATCGGTAACCAAGCATCCATGTCAAGTTAAGGCCCGAGTAGACGCCCCATAATTCTGCAGTTAAAGGAGATCCCTTGCCTATGTGGTGTAGGAACCCACCACACCACCGCTCGTGACAGTCCCTAATTAAAACCGCCCGTAGTAGCAAGGTTTGACCCTTGTTTGACTGCACCATCTGAATTAAGTTTGACCCAGGTCTCTGACGGTTTAGTCCAACCAACTAAGGTACCTATAGGTAAGCCCTGTGTCTGTAGTACGCATCTTTCCACTGTCCTTGCTCTACCTATCCAATCCACATACTCCATAATAGCTCAAGATCCTGCTTCTGGCCAGACAAAATCCGCTTCAAAGAGGCTTCGATTTCTCCACTGCCAGAGAAACCAGCAAGTTACGCCATAAATTGTAACACAGGCAACCTGGTTCACCTGTATTGGCGTCCTGAGGTTGTGTGCCATCCACCATTCCAGATCCTGGTGGAAGAAGTTCGGATCCACTACTTCCGGTGAAAAGTTACACCAGAATGCTTTTGCTCTCGGGTAGTCTTGGATGGCGTAAAAAGTTGATTCTTCTTGTCCATAGAAATGACAACTGCTATCCGTAATTAGCCTGCGAGCCACTCTCTGTTGATTTGTCAGCAGTTTGCCTTTAGTCAAAAGCCACAAGAAAACGCGAATTCGTTGGGGCCCTGCCCATTTTCAGATTAATTTCCACAAACTATTATGCTCCTCCATGATACTACCTTCAATTAAATCATATGCAGATGTCACTGTGAACTGCCCATTATTAGCATGTCCCTAAATCATGCTATCCTTTGCTATGTCATCAGCATTAGTCTGGATCTCCATAATCTCCATATAGACTAAGGAAGGGAGATATTGCTGGAACAGATTCTAACGCCAGTGACCGACTTCATTTGTAAAATCCTCCACTATGACGTACAACAGTATACTATCGGGAAGAGGACTAGTGGCCACTAAAAATAGAGGCCCCCAATCATTCGCCCAGTTATCCAGCCAGAAGTAAATACACCTCCTATTTTCCAGTTTTCATTTTATGCCTTGGCGTACATACTGCTAGGTGGAGGAAATGCCTCTCCAAATGACCGAAGCCCCATTCCTTTCTATGTTGGAGGATATAGGATTAGGGCCTACACGATATTTAGCCCTAAAGATTCTAACCCATAAAGTAGAGGGCTGAGTTATCAAAGCCCAACCTAGCTTGGTTAATAAAGTATCATTGGAAGATTGAATACGTTTGAGACCTAGGCCCTCGATTTTTTTAGGCTGACACACGATTCCTCAATTAACTAGATGTATTTTCCTCTAGGCACCCGTTGATCCCCATATAAAGTCTCTCATGATTCGCTCTAAGTCATCACAGAGTTGCCTCGGAAGCCTCATTGTTTGCATCGTGTAGATGGGGAGGGACTAAATTACTGATTGGGTTAGTGTAATATGCCTTGCAAGAGACAACGCCTTTGCACGCCAGCCTGCAAATTTCTTTTGAGCTCTCTCAATGATGTACTGATAGGTATGTCGCGTTGTATGCTCGTGAATTAACGGGACCTTTAAATACTTGCCCAAATTGTTCATTCTTGGAATGTGTAAGGTTTGACTGATGTGGCATGCAGTTGCTGGAGAGACATTCTTGGAGAAATAGATCCGAGTTTTATCAGTATTCACTTTCTGTCAGGATGCCTAGCAAAACACCTCCAGAGTCCTTGCAATGACTTGTGTTTGTGAGTCTAGCAAACAGAACTAGGTTCTCTGCAAAGAAAAGATGGGATATGGGTGGTCTTGTAGGGCTCAACTTGATCGGTTTCTGATGCCCTTGTCCCATTACCTGTAAAATAAGATGACCTAGCCTCTCCATGCACAAAACGAAAAGGTATGGCGAGAGCGGGTCTCCTTGTCGAATCCCGCGGGAAGGACTGAAGGGATCCGTCAAAGTGCCTTGCCAATCAACTTGCCTAGTCACCGTCGTCACACATTGCATAATGACTCTGATTAAATTGTCCAGTACCCCAATGTCCTGCAAAGTGTTCTGGATGAAATCCCAGTGAATCCGATCATAAGCTTTTTCAAAATCCACCTTGATAGCAACATATTCGATCTTTCCCTTCTTCTTGCGCATCGAATGAATGACCTCCTGGGCTATGATAATTTATCAATGATTTAGTGAAAATCGATTTGGATTCTTAATTTCATTACTTATTGCTTTTAAAATTTTGGATCATCCCAATTCAACTTTTTATTAAACTTAAATCAACCTTCCAAATTAAATTAATGACTTAATTATGATAAATCATTTTTTGTGTGGATCGACAACATTATCTAGGTATTAAATATCAAAGGTGCACCATCATGCTTCTTTCTTCCTTTTTCTATATCAAATGAAATAATCAATAATCACATGTTATTTAATTATAACTTAATTAAACTTTTTCTGTTTTATTAAAAAAAATTGTTTGGATTAATTCTATTCACTTCGTGTTCCTTGCAATTGAAAATTTTTCTTTTAGTTTTTCTAGGCCTAAGATGAATTTTATTTTTTATTGGCTTTTCAAACTCAACTTATTAGGAAATCGGGCGATTCGATCCCATAAGTAGCAAAATATTTGTGAAATATATTTCGTATTTGATTTTTTGAAGAGCAACATCACTTAAATTTTATATCATGATTACATAAAATATAATAAAGCATGAATTTTAAATTATACCTTATTCCAAAGCTTGATCCTTTTTCTTGTAGTTTTTCTCGAACCGTTTTTAAAATCGTTTCATCCCAACCATCATAAGTACACAAGTATCTGACCTCGAGCAGTGTTCATAGAACAAGTTGAGAAAACACTACAACTATTATAAAGATGGTTAGGCAAGGAGTGCTAGCTTCCTTAGAGTCTATTTATAATAGACTTTAGATATTTTAGTAATTTAATTAAAATTAAATTATAATTTTAATTAAACTGTAATTAGAATTACTATTAATTCTAATTAAATATAATTATGTTCAATTAAGATCCAATATCTTATGTTGATCCCTATTAATTAAATATCTTATATTTAATCATAAAGTTTCTCAAACTTTACAATCAAGTCTTATATTAGTTTTCAAATATATTGACAATGGATAAAAGTGATAACCTTAAATCATATTTATGATTAGATAAATTAAGCTATTTTAATTTCCTTTAATTATCTTATTAAAGAATTTATATCCATATATCAAGATTGGCGTCTAGCAACTTGTTATGATAACCCAAATATTTAAGAATGTCAAACTGATTTTGAATAACTTGTTGGTGTAAGATTTTTCATATAATGTTCCTATTAGACATAGAGCATAGAATTAATGCCTACTCTATTTGAGTCAAATCATATTAGTTCCCAACTATTAGTAATTGATTCAATTAATGATATTTTAAAACTATTTTTAAAATGTCATTCCATCTTTGCAAAAGATTTTTCAAATCAATATTAATTGAGAAAAAATATTATAAAACTCTTCCATGTAAAAAATAAACGTGAGTGAGAAACACTGGAGGGTGATTCTAGGCTTTTGGTGTGCAAGGTGTGAGCAAGGTGGAACATGGTTGAGTCATTGCTTGGAGGAGAGGATTCATTGAAGAGATACTAAAGTGTAAAGAGAGAAGAATCAGCCACCACAAAAGAGCGAATACCCAACCATCAATTGCGTCTTTCTAGATTTGAAGCGACTAGATCCAGATATGAAGAACTTCAACTCTCCCATGCCCCAAAACCTCTGCCCTCTCTGTTTACACAAACTTCCCCCTTTACCTTTCTTTTTCCCCTTTAGAACCATACCATAGCTGCCATCTCTGACCCACTTCCCCCGCCTATAAGGCTACGACCTTAATGGCAGGCCTTCTGGCTTCCCTTTCAGGTAGCGAGAGAGGGGAATCCTCCATATCAAAAGTTAATTTCCCTGTGCTTACAAAAGAAATAGTAGCGTCTCACTCGTTAGTTGATTGCAATGGTAAAATCCTAGCTGCCACGAAATTGCAGATAAAGAATCCAATCTAGTCAAAGCATGGAGGATTAAATTGAAGATTGTCTACCATAAAGGAGCACTCAAGCATATCAAAATGTGTTCAAAGATGGAGTGCTATCTCCACCGGTCGAACTGTTAATGACGGGAGCTATACCTTGGTCCACGTCTCTACTAGGCTTCTTCTGGTCCAAGCATCCTGTATTTCTGGTAGTTAATGCTTGGACAAAATCAAGTTGGGGAAAAAAAGGACTTGAGAAAGCAATGCTCAGGGAAGACGACTCCATTCTATTCAAGTTTACCGATATCACCAACCTTGATGAGATTATGGAGCAGGGTTCATTGCACGTGGGAGGGCAACCCCCTCTTTATCCATAAATGGAGGTCGGGACTTGAAATGAATAGAAATGAGATAGACACCTTGCCATTATGGGTACAGTTGCATAACGTCCCGATAGAGTTCTGGACCATTGAGGGTCTTAGTTACATGATTAGCTATTTGGGTAAACCCATTTGTATGGATTCCTAAACTATAACGATATAATGACTTTGCTATGCTAAAATATGCATTGAAGTATCAAAAAAGGCTCCCCTACTTGATTCTGTAACATCCCGTTACTGTTAGCAAGGGTATTATGGTAAATTGGGACAGACTGATAGGATTGCACTGCATTCATTG
>JAOTIZ010004876.1:0-11297 GCA_027123425.1 Erythroxylum panamense | reverse complement strand
TATATATGTCATCCAAGTATTGATGAGACCTAAGAATAAATCTCTTACGCGAAATTTTAGGCCTTGTGCCTTCCATTGATATGGCAACAACCAGAGTTCTTTTAGAGTTAGGTTGTTGCTGAAACCAAGCCCGCTCTACACGAATATGTTCAAACCATAGAAATTAGATTTTCGAATTAATAGGTTGGTCCTAACTAGAAGCGTTGATTTGTTGGGCAAACCAAAGGTCAACATAGATTGAGGAAAAGTTAGGTTATATACATAGGATGTATACAAATCAAGAGTTGATAACCCAATGAATATGCTAAATTAATTGTTGATGGCACAACTTGTTAGTTGCATAACTGAATGCAATTGGTATGAATGATACCTATGGATTGACCTAAGGTTGCTTGTTGGGCAAACCTAAAGTCATTTTTAGTGATATTGGATATCAACCCATTAGGAAAACTATAAGGTTTCTCGAATTCGTAGTAAGGGCTATTAAATTGGGTAAAAATATTGGGACCTATAATGCATGTGATTAAAATCCTTATTGATATGCATTAGTGTACATTCTAACACTTTCCCTCGTTCTTTTAGGTTATTGAATCACCACGATGTCTTCATCCAGTGTGAACCTACACTCTCTATTAGACTCCAACAAACTTACGAGACCTAACTTCTTAGATTGGCTATGAAATTTGAGAGTATTTTTCAAATCTAAGAGACTAAGATATGTCCTAAATGAACCACTTCCTGATCCCCCCGCTACCAATACATCTGATGAGGATTAAAAAGCTTACAAGAAGCTACTAGATGATAATGAGCTAGCTAGTTGTATAATGCTAGCCTTTGTGTCACCAAAATTACAAAAGTAGCATGAGGCTATGGATGCTCATACCATAGTCTACCATCTAAGGGAACTGTTTGAAGAGCGAGCTTAGTCTAAAATATTTGAGACCTCAAGGTTGCTTTTCCACTCTAAGATGGTTAAGGGATCATCTCTAATGTAGTGTGCGCTAAAGATGAATGGATTTATTGACCAATCGTATTCATAGTTTATGCTTAACTATCGGATGAACCAAATATCCACATCAATACCTGAACTGATTAATCTACTCAAAACAGCTGAGTAAACTATTATGAAAGATAGTAAGACTATGATGCTAGTGGTGTCTCCTTCTGGTTCTCGTAAGAAGAACCAAAAGAAGAATAAGTCTAAGAAGCAAGTGGGAGGTGTAGCCAAGAAGAAGGAAAAGGAGACTACATCAAAGGGGATATGATTCCATTGCAACAAGGAAGGACATTGGAAGAGGAACTGCAAAGCCTATCTAGAGTCGTAGAAGTAGAAGAAGGAATTAGATGCTCCACCTTCTACTTCAGGTATGTTATTTGTCATTGAAGTTAATACTATTTATGATCATTACATTTGGGTATTATATACCAGATGTGGTTTACACATATGTGTTGATATGTAGGGTCTTAGGGATAGTAGACCGCTCAGAAAGGGAGAGATGGATCTACATACGGGAAATGGAGCAAGAGTTGCTACATTAGCAGTAGGAACCTATGTTTTGTATCTTCCTAGTGGGCTAAAGTTAATTTTGGATAATTGTAACATCCCGTGTTAGGGGTTAGAATATTGAGGAATTTCAATGCACTTTACACTTTGCATAATTGAGTTTTCACTTATATGTGCATATGCAATTTTAGACACAGACAAGTATTTGTATATGCATTCATTAACATTTTCAAGTATAATTGGTTTTAAAATTTTAATTAAGATGAGAATTATGGTTTATGAGTGATGAAAATTTATTTGGAGATTATTAGTAATATTTCAGAATTTTTGGCGATTTTTAGGAAATTCTGAATTATGGTATTTAAGGACTAGGAAAATATTGGAAGAGGGACTAATGGTAGTGAGACATAAGTCAAATTAAGTTAGTGACACATGTATTTCTTGCACAGAGGATATGTGGTTAATTTTGAGAACACCGTAGTTTCTGTTGTTCTTCGGATTAGGTAGGTGTTCATCGAAGATCGTTGAACATTCTTCGCTGACTAATGTTTTTATTTTACTTTATTATTAAACTTTACAAATTAAACAATTATGTCCAATTAGGAATTTACTCCTCTCTAGTCTTGTTATTACTTGCCAGTGAACCCTATCTCCAGTCTCTCTATTAAAGAATTCTCAGAAAAATCAAGTAAGTTACGGTTTAGTTTTTGGGTGCTATGTAAATGATCTTGATAATGTTTTGCATTCTGGAAATAAATACATGCATGAGTTAGATGATATTTTATTTGTTGAAAATAATCACATGCATGAGTTGTGTGTGAAACAAATACGGTGAAAGTGATGATGAGATGACTTTGCAGTTAAGAGAGAGATTTCAAATGAGTTGATAATACTGTGTTGTAGGTGTTGTAACACTGATTTCATGTAACTTAAACATAAATTTAGTGAAGTAGAAAGGTTTTAGATGATTTGAGTGGTTTTGATGAATGGATTTTAATGGAAATAACGTAGCAACAGAGAGAGAAAGCTTAGATTATATATTCGGTTTTGAAGTTTGATCTTGATTCTTGAAGTTTTCAGTTGTTTTAGAGTTAGATAAGTTGCAAAGGGAAATATGCATTAGGAATGGTTTTAGATGAAGATGAAAGGGAAAGAAAATTCTGCAAAAATGTAGAATTGGTGATGTTCATGGGTGTGGCTGGAAGTGTCACGCTCGTGACACTCCTGTAGTAAGAAGAAAATATTTGTTCTTCATGTGTATACGTTGGCTCCTATTTATGTTGGAATATAAACCTGATTTTGAGTTGCTTTGTGAATGAGTAGAGACGATATGTAAGTGTATAGTTATGGGGAAAATGAAAATGAAAGAAGCAAAGAAGAAGACTTCTTGGTGAATGAAGAAGAAGGAAGGTCGCAATCACGAATAGCAACATTGTTGGTCCATCTGGAATGTCGAACTTCCACGCTTTTTGAAGTAAGTTGTTTTCGAAACATCCTTAGAACTTTTTATTATAACTTTTTCTCCTGACTTCCAATTGACATGGGATTTGAACCAATAGACTCTTAAGACATTAATCTTCATGTCCACCGAAAATTAGGACTTTCTAAAATGGATTGTTTGAAGAATTTAAGTTAGAAATATGACTATGCTAAAGTATGATAATTGGGATGGTTTTACTGAACCTACTTAGGTATTCTGATTATATCTTGATCTGTAGTTTTCCAAATGTATTGATTCTTGATTTCAATTAAACTAGAGACTTAAGAATAAAAATTTTCTGAAAAGATTAAATTCTAATTCTGCCTATAAGAATTTTAGAATTTGCTTTGAATTTGGGATAAGAATTATGTTGAAACTTAAGAACAGTCTGAAATCTTTTGAGAATAACTTTCAGTATACTAAACCAAATTGGATGAACTTAGTATCGTTGGAAACCTAAGCCAAATAGAAAAAACTTTCTAGAAGAAAGTATTACCTAATTACCTCACCTTCCTGATGAGAATAATTGAGCAAAGTGGACCTGAAAGTTGGTTGTGAGATAAATCTGGATTGAGCAATTGAGTATGGTTTCACATGATTGATAATGTGAGAAGATTAAGCTTAAGAAACCCAGGAATTTGTCATGAACATGCATCATGTTTTTCAGTGTAATCCCCTTACAACTTTTAAATGCATAGTTGGTTCTCCATTTATCAAGATTGTAGCAAAGGATGGTGTAGTAATGCATGCTTCAATCCACTATATAAATCTTATAGGGAAGTCGATAGCCTACAAAGCATTGACTATAAAACTCTAGTTGATAGAGTCATAGGCCTTCGTAAAGTCTACTTTAAGAGTATAAATTTTAATTATTTTATTGGTCATCGCTCTTCAAAAGTTCGTACACAATTATAATATTACAATCAATGGATCTGTCTTGAACAAATGCATTTTATGCTAGATTAACAAGTTCGATCAGGTGATTCTTTATTCTATTTGGTAAGATTTTTTTAAACTTGACTTTATATAAGACATTGCATCAAGCAATAAGATGATACTTATTTAGGGATTTAGCATTGTTGTGTTTAGGGATCAAGCTAATGTATGTTTTATTCTATTCCCTCAACAACATATTGCTTAGATAGAATTCAAGCATTGCTCTTATAATGGTTTCACCTAAGAGATCCCAAGTCTAGTGGAAGAATCTTCCATTAAACCCATTAGGGCCTAAAGCCTTTTTTTGGATGAAAAATAGGGAATCTTTTATTTCCTCCACCTACACTTCATTCACTAGCTCCAAATGAACTTCAACATGGATAGTTTTGATTGAATTCAATACTTCTTCTAGGAAGGGAATAGTAGTATCATCCAATTCAAGATGGTTTTTGAAGTGGTTATAGGCAATAGCTTCAACTCCTTCTACTTAATAATTCTATTCTTATATTTATCCATTAAGAACAATATTTTATTTTTGTTTCTTCTAGCATAGACAACATTAAAGTAGTACCATATAAACCTTTCCCTATCTTTAAGCCAAATCATCATAGATTTTTTCCTTAATTATAAGTTTAAGTGTTCCAGAGATTGATTATAAGTTGTCATAAGAGAAGCCTAATGGATCTTTAAGTAAGTGTTCCTTGGATTATCCATTGCATCCTTCTAGCAAGAAATAAGTGCTTTAAGGGCCTCTAGTTTATCCTTAAACATAGACTCATTTTGCCTATTAGATTGCTTGTTACTCTATATGTATAAACTTTCATAAAACTTGAGATCTGCGAGGCATATGCTCCTAACTACTTTTGAGGCTTCGTAGGAATTGAGTATACGATTGAAATCTCTTCCAATGGTCCAGGGCCTTTCAATTATTGAATTCAAGTTCTTTAGAATTCCTATAATCCTTATCTCTCAAATTCCCAATTATGAGCATATGCCACAGTATAGGCTAAAGGAATGATAGACTGAATCATTAGTAATTCACAATGTGACATTTGAGAAGTACACCACCAATTGAGGAGCTATAGCTTAGAGGGATCAAAGCTTACTATAATTTTGACATTCATATTAGTATCGTCGTTGGAAAAAATGATCCAATTTTTATCTAGGAACCATAATCAATCCTCAATATGGTCCCTTTTATTTTTGTTCCAATGAAACCAACAAAACTAGGCCTCTTAATGATTAATAAGTCCTTAATGGCTAATTATTTATTTAAGCCATTCAAGCCTCTTACATTTCAAACTAAACCTTAGATCATTGATTTTTATTTGTTTTCTTCCTTTTGGACCTCCTCTAAGATGTTCTCCTTCCACTTTCCTCTATATCTTGCTTCTCCAAGTTTTCCTTAGGATCTGATGTTCCTACTTCTATCTGACGTGATGTTGGAGGTATAAGTCCTTTTGAGGCTATAAGAGGGGAGGCTACTGCAATAGGCTCATGAGGATTAGACACCTCAATTACTTCTTTTCCTTTATCTTTAGTCAAAATTTCATTAGGAGGGGACCTTAGGCATCTGAGACTCTACTTCTTGAAGAGCTTTAGTCTAATTCATGATTGATAGCAGTAGGCTTTGGTACTTATATCTTCTTTTGTTCCTTATCTTATGATAACTTAACTAAGGCTTTTTTTAGGTTTCCATTCTCTTTCAATTTATAATTCTCACATTTTCTGATATTTTTCTCTTCTGATCAACTTTTATGCACAAACATGTTCAAATCTTATTTTTTCTTAACATTACAATGTTCTAATCCAACCCCACTACTTTTTGAACTTACTAGCTATATAATTTAGTCCTTTAGTAGATTAGTATTCTAGGAGGACTCTATGGAAGTTAACCCATAATGGGATAGTTTCTATGGCACTTCTGTCTATTTTAATACCTGGTACAACCTTTTAACTAGTAGAGTATTTTCATAAATATCTTATCTATTATCATTTGAGCTTTTTCCTTGAGGGTGAACTTAAAGATAAATAAATCATCATTATTAACCATCGTTTTCTCTAACCACTTCGTTTTCCATATGTTATTAGCCCAATTTTTAACCACTGGAAAGGCTAATCTCATTTGAAGGAAAAATCCAACCACATAGGTACTCCATTTCCTTGCCCCTATTTGGAGGATCTCCAAAAGTGGTGTCATAAGTTTTTCCCTGTAGGTCTTTGAAATATATCTTATGCTGCCAAAGTTGTTAGGGTCTCTGATAACCTTAGTCTAGATTACCTTACTAGAGACATTTGCCTCTTTGTAAGCAACCTCCTTCGAAAACATAGGATCCAAAGTTGAACTCACCTTAACAAGAGTGGAGCTTGGAATAGGAGGGAAGTCCAAGTATGAAGACTTTACAATAAGTTCAACTTGATTAAAAAATATTTTCTCTCTTCAACATGTTCCTTTTGTGTGGCTCATTAGGTTCTCAAATATGTTAGAAATGGATATAAATTATAACCATAGATCTTATTTAAGATTAGATAAATTAAACTTCTTTAATTTATCTTTAGTTGTCTAATTAAACAATATATATCCATAGATTAAGATTAGTGTCTACCAATATATCATAACAACCCAAATATATAAGAATGTCAAAGTGATTTTGACCAACCTTTTTATTCATAATTTTTTGCATAATTTAATCCTTTCATTATATGATGTTCAGATTAAGCATAGAGTATTGCGCCCTGTTGTCAGAGTCCAACTATTACTCTAATACCAAAAGATGTTAGACTAGGGTCTTGATCCCAATCCCGAGGTTCAATTCGGGTTGGTCAGGTGAGGATGGTACGAAAGAAAAGTCGAAAGCATTCGATTTGTAAGGAATTTCAGCATGGCAGCAGAGGTGACGTAATTGTTTTGCTGCTGCGAAACCATAGAGTTATCTCCATGGACCCTTCGGGAGAAGTTCACCGCAGTGAACTTCTGGCTTCACTGCAGCGAAGTCCCTGAATTAAAACCAAACACCCTTAGGATAATTACACCACGGTGAACTTTGGCTTCACCACGGTGAACTCCTGAGGTCTTGCACGAAAGAAGATACAAAATTCAACACCAAATCACCTTTTTGAAGAGGTTTGCCATTGTGAACTCTGAGCCCCGCCACGGTGAAACCTTCAGACACAACCCAGACAACCAACATCTAAGAACAAATCATACATATACTACCTTAATTTCAAAAACATCCAAGTCTATCACTAACAACAATTCAGAATCTCAATAAAGAAGTTAACTATGAGCATATTCAAAAGATCTTCATCAAATCCAAATTTCGTTACTAATTCAAAGGGTTTGAACAGCTTTAATTACATATCAAAAGCCACGTCATTGGCTTAGTGAAAAATACAAAAATAAAATGAATGATCATGTTGATATGCTTATAAAATTGTCCCATAAGTTATAGTTACTAACTTGATTACAAAAGATCTCTAACTATCTTGGAGTTTTCGATGCCTTGCAAGGATCAACAATCTTCTTATTCTGACCCCGAGGAGGAAAATAATTGGTTGAGCTACAAAGCTTAGTGGCTAATATATTTATAGCCATTGGTAACAAGCCACACAAACATCAAGCATATACCTATATATCTGTATACATCTTATACATCTATACCTCAATTTGATCTAGAAATTTACACATCGACAATTCTAATTCATAGATTCAAGTAGAGACTATGTCATCACATATAGCATGTCACGTATATTCAACCATCAAAGCATAACACTCAAATATGCATCATACTTGACAAATCAAAGATAGAATGCATAAACAAATGGCTCGAAGGTCCCATAGAACGAAATGGAGAAATTGAAGTTTACACCATGAATAAAATGATTCCGTTCTTAGGATCTCATATGCCACAAGCGGGTAGCCGAGAGAAGGCTTTGGTTAATGTACACATGACTAACAAAATGGTTCCACTCTTGCCCAAATATATGCAAGTATTCATGCTTAATCTAATTCATTCATACTTTTATGCCTTTCATACTTTTCTATCATTTCATTAATATAAAATGTCATAACCTTTTTCAAGGTATAACATTGAATCATCATGCATTTTCCAATAATCACAACAAGTCACAATTAAGCCATTAAATATACACATATAAGCAAAAGTTTCCCAATTACACAATAAATATAAATACATTACCCACCTCAATTTCTTAAAATCTAAGTTTAATGGTGCCCTTCCTCTTGCTCTTGGGTGAGGTTTTCTTAGTTTCGTAAAACAAACCAAATTCTCACTCAACCTCATTCAAAGGAAATTCATAAAGCTTCAATAATCAAATACAAAACTAAACTTAAACTTAGTCTGCCCATAGCTCATCTAGGTTAGAAATTTAAAACCTAGTTGAAAATCCTTAAACATCCAACTAGGGTTTCATGATTCTCTTCTTCCACCTTTACTCCCAACATAAACCCATTTATCTTATCCCTAGATCTTTTGTTTTTCCATTAAAGCAAGAAGAAAATGATGAAACTTACCTTAAATTGGCCAAATTTTCTTCTTCCCGCGTTTTCTTTCTTCATCCCTAGTCTCCCACGATTTTCTTCCTTTCTTCTTTCCTTCCAATGTTTTTCTCTTCCCTTCTTTCTTCTCTCACGATGCTTCTCTTTTTTTTTCTTGGTCTTGTTCTTCCACAAATACCCCTCCTTTCATTTGATCTTCCCATTTTACCCTTCTTTCGTTTATACTTAAGACCCCTTACTCTTTCACTCTTTTATGGTCATTAAATCAACTTAATACTAAAATTTCCATTCTAATTCTAATTTGTACTTCACACTTGCTAAATTATTAAACTAAATTCTAAGAAAACAAAATAATAAAATAACTAAAAATTAAAGAAAAATTTGGGGTCTAACAATTCTCTCCCCCTTAAAGAATTTTGTCCTCGAAATTCTTACCTGAGCTTACAAAAAGATGTGGATAGTTCTCCTCCATTGCTTCCAAAGGCTCCCATTTAACCTCCTCTCTTGCATTATTCTTCCATAAGACTTTAACCAACTTCACAGTTTTGTTTCTCAAGACCTTTTCCTTAGTGTCTAAAATCTCTACTTGTTGTTCTTCATAAGTCAAAGCCTCCCTTAATTGAACCTCTGACGGTTGGACTATGTGCGAAGGATCTGATCTATACCTCCTCAACATCGACACATGGAAAATATTGTGGATCTTAGACAATTCTGGTAGCAAAGCTAACTTATCAGCTAAAGGCCTAATCTTTTCAATAATCTTATAAGGGCTTATATATCTTGGACTGAGCTTGCCCTTCTTACCAAATCTCAAAAATCTTTTCCATGGAGAGTCTCTAAGAAACACTTTGTCTCTAATTTCAAATTACATCCCCCTTCTATGTGCATCTATATAGCTCCTCATTTTGTATTGAGTTGCTTTGAGTCTCTATTTTACCAATTTAATCTTATCGACTGTGACTTGTACCAATTCGGTTCCTACAAGTCTTCTCTCACCTTCCTCATCCTAACAAATAGGAATTCTGCACCTCCTACCATATAAAGCCTCATAAGGTGCCATTTGAATTCCTGAGTGGTAGGAATTATTGTAAGCAAATTCGATTAAAGGTTGATGATCATCCCATGAACCTTTGCAGTCCATAACACAGGCTCTTAAAATTGCCTCTAAAGTCTATATTGTTCTCTCCGATTGTATATCAGTCTGTGCATGTAAAGCTTTGCTAAAATATAACTTAGTTCCCAAAGCTTCTTGTAAGCTTTCCCAGAACATAGAGGTGAATCTGGGATCTCTATCCAAAACCATAGAACTTGGAATCCCATAAATGTAACACCCCATGTTAGGGGTTAGAAAATTTAGGAATTTCCAGTACATCATATGCTTGCATAATTGAGTATTCGCTGATATGTGCATACGAATTTTGACATACACAAATAATTGTACATGCATTCATGACATTTTTCGGGTATAATTGGTTTCTAATTGCGATTAAAATGTGAATTGTGGATTATTTGCATTAAAAATTTATTTGGAGATTGTTAGTATTATTTCAAAATTTTTGGTGAATTTTAGGAAATTTCTGAAAATTTGGGGTATTTTTAGACTAGGAAAAATAAGGGACAAATAGAAATGTGACAATTGTATTAGAAATTAATTGATAAATGGACAAATTATAGAGTGAAAAATGCATCTATTAATGTGTGACATGTGGACAAAGAGTTAAGTGACAATTGGTAGCCTTCCTTAGAGGACACTTGTAACACATGCATTGGAGACATGTGTCAAGTCTTAAGACAGACACCAACTCATTAGGAAAAGAAGGTTTCTGCAACTCTTCCTTGGTTTCACCGAAAACTTAGAGACCTCCTTTCTTGTTTGTTTGCTTCACCCAAACTCTCCACCATCAAACCTCTCTTCTTGCTCATTTATGTATTTTAGCTTTTGATTGAATTATCAACTTTTCACCTTACAAAACAGGAGTTGAATCACTCCAACCTATTTGGGGTTTTCAGTTGTCTCTCTCTCTATCCTTGACTCTCTCCACCAAAAATTTGATAATTCTGGAATTTTGCTAAAGTATAAACCAAGTAAGTAATGCTTTAAGTTTTATGATGGTGTAAATGATTTAAGTTAAGGTTTTAATGTTTGTAACTGAATGCATGCATGAATGTTGTATATTTTCATGCTTTTGGATTGCTGCATATGTAAATGGTGTTGATGCATATGTGGGTTGTTGGACCCCGATCTTTAAATGGAATTTAGAAATATTAAATGAACTTGAACGAGTGTTTTAATGTATGTTTTGTGTATGAATTTATATTTAAAGGAAATTGATGAGAAAAAGAATTGATTCGTTTTGATGGTTTGACATTTGAGTCGTTTTGCTTAGGTTATGAAAGTTTAAGTGAATGGGCGAATGAAATGGAAGTAGAAAAGTAAAGAGAGAAAGTAAGAGAATGTGAAAAATTAAGAAAGTTGACTTTTTGATTTAAGCCAAATTTGAGGAAATGATCTTCAGGAAACTTGTAGCTCCTGTCAAGAGCTTTCCGTAGCCATAAAGTTTGATATTTTTCGATATCGGGAGTGGAAGTTATGATCAGTCAAAGTTAAGTATGAAATTTGTTTGAAGTTTGACTTTTGGGGTTGACAGTTGACTTTTGATCTAGGCAAAATTTGAGAAAATGATCTACATGAAATTTGTAGTGTTTGTTGAGAGTTTTCTGTGGCCATAAAGTTTGCTATTTTTCGATGTCGGGATTGAGAGTTATGATTTTCCGAAGTTAAGTGATCTAGCTTTGTTTTGTATAAATGACCTAAGTGTATATTTGCATGTGCTATACTTCGAGGCCACTCGTCGTAT
>JAOTIZ010004802.1:0-11302 GCA_027123425.1 Erythroxylum panamense | reverse complement strand
GAAACAAACATCCTAGAATAAGAGAATTTAAAGTTTCATGACTGAAAAATAAACTGTAAATATGAACATTGAGAATAGAATTAAAAATGGAAAGAGGAAGAAAAATGAACTCCAATTGCTTCTTGGATCTTCATTCCTCCATCCCCCTAGCTTTTCTCTTCTCTCTTGCTCCTCTCCTCCTCCCCTCTTTCTTTTCCAGCAACTCCTCTTTTAATTCCCGAAACTATCATGAATAACCGTTATACACGGTCCGTGTGATTTTACACGAGTGGACTGTGTTTCTTTCGGGTGTGGATATGCATTTTTCTTCAAAAGACACAGTCCGCGTGATTTCACACGGTTAGACCGTGTATTTCCCAAAACTCCTGCAAATAGCAAAAACGAAAGAACAGTATCGAATTGACAAAAAACTATAGACAATTCAACATCATTTAATACAAAAACGATGACAAAATAGAGCTAAAGCATATAAAAATGACAACTTATCAAACTCCCCTATGCTAAACTTTTGCTTGTCCTCAGGCAAATTAAACTGAAATACAAATGCAAGGAAACAAATAGAGTTCAAAAGTCATAGAGGGAGAAACACAAGTTCAAACAAAACAATATGTTGCATTTCACTGAATCAAATACTCGCTCAAAGTAATGGTTCATCACTCACTATCTCTACTAAACTTAGCTCAAAGATACGACTGAAGTAAATCATAGGAGATATGCATCATTATCTTTAAATCGATCGGGACTCAACGGAGTGTAAATAAATATTAGGATCATCCCCCTATTGTCCCCTCCGTCTCAAAGGAGTGCTTGGTGACCAATTTATTAACTAATTTTATGATTCCCCAGTAACGCACGCCGCAAAGGGGTACCTCATTAGGTATTTTCCCAGTAGCGTGCATCTCAAAAGGGTATTAAAGATCAATAACACCGTCAGTTGTTCGAGTTATTAAACGGCCCAAAAAGGGACTTAACTCTCCCAATTGCTAGTGGCTCCATACATAAGCCACTTAAGGAGCACAAATGCCATGTCATTCATGCCAGCTAGAATTGGTAGACCAAAGGTGTGTGATTGTGCGAAAATTGTAACAGCCCAAAAGGGGATATTCCTCCCAATACTAACAACTCCATCCATTCAAGAACTTAAGGGAAGATGATGTCGTTCCACCAACTTCAGCTAATATTGGTATTCACACAGGTCACCGGGTTTTTTTTTTACTGAAATCATATAAAGATATTTAAAGACGAGCCAAGCAAGCAATTCTCCAGTAACAGAATAGAAACAACAACGGGATCGCTAAGAAAAGAAATTAGTTAGTCCCTATCGATGCTGATTAAAATAATTTGGTTAGAAGGTGAATTTATCTCGGAGCTAAACCTAGTTATAAACGAGCTTCCACCATTACTACGGAGTTCGTATTGGCAAAGAAAGCAACAAAAACAAAAACATAAAACAAAGAGAAATATTTGCAAAGAAACATACAGAGATGTACAGAAATGATGATACTCGAAAAGAAAATAATTTTAAACAAAATGCAAACAACCAGACAAAACAAAACAAAAATAGATATTTACAAAACAAACAAAGCGACAAAAGAAAAAAAAACTAACTAACTCCCCTATGCTAGAATGAAACATTGGATGCAATGGAAAGAGGAGGGGGTGCATGTGTTGAGCTTGAACTGCAAAGTGTTAAATGACTCCTCTTAGGACCCATCGATGAAGCAGTTGAAGATAGGAATGAGGTTTAAGGAGTAGAGATTAGATAAAAACGAGATGAAAAGATGGTTGGGGAATGGAGGTGAGATTGAAAATGATGATTAAGTAAAGAATAGAGAAGGTGATTTCTGGGGTTCAGAAGTTGAGAGACGAAAGAGGGAGACGAAGAGGAAGGTGAATAGAGTCACACGGGCCGTGTGATTTTACACGGGTAGACCGTGTAAGATTTGGGTAGGAAGTGAGGTGAGTCACACGATCCATGTAATTTTACACGGTTATACCGTGTAAGCTTCTGGTGAAAATCGAGTTTCATACTCAACGGTGCACGGATCGTGTGATTTTACACGGGTAGACTATGTAAGTTTCGGGTGAAAAACGAATGTCAATTTGAAAGTCCCACGAACTGTGTGATTTTACATGGTCAGACCGTGTAAGTCGCTGAACTTTTTTTTTTTGATAGGCCTTGAACTAACCTATGAACTTAAGGAGAAAAAAATAAAAAAATGTATATAAACAAAGCTTATTAAATGGTGTGAGCAAACCAGTAAAGTATATCAACATTGTTGTGGTTCAGAAAGTGCCAGAGTTGTTGTGGCACCTAATGGATGTCCTGCAAAATAAGGTTTCAGGCGTTGTCCATTGACATTGAAAGCTCTGGAAACTTCACTCCAAACTTTGACCGCTCTATGTGGAAACACTTGTAAAACTCTAAATGGACCAGACCATCGAGACTTTAGTTAACCTAGAAAAAGACGAAGTTGAGGGTTAAATAACAAAAATAAATCACCTTCTTCAAACCTTTTTTTGGTAATATGTTTGTCATGCCACAACTTGGTCTTTTCCTTGTAAAGGCAAGAACTCTCATAAGCTTCCAATCTTAAAATATCCAACTCATTCAATTGCATTGCTCTCTTTTCACCAGCAGATCTCATGTCGAAGTTTAAAGTTTTGATAGCCCAATAGGCTTTATGTTCTAACTCCACTAGTAAATGACATGCTTTTTCGAACACAATTCTATATGGTGTGGTACCTAAGGGTGTTTTAAAAGCTGCACGATAAGCCCAAAGAGCATCGTCAAGTTTTAAAGACCAGTCCTTCCTTGACTTATCAATTGTCTTTGCTAAATTACCCTTGATTTCTTGATTCGAAACTTCAACCTGTCCACTTGTTTGAGGGTGATAAGACGTAGCAATCCTATAAAAGACACCATATTTTCATAAAAGATTCTTGAGGGGCTTATTGCAAAAGTGGGTACCATTATCACTCAAAACGGCTATTGGAATTTTGAAACAAGTGAATATATATTTCTTCAAGAACTTGATTACAACCTTAACATCATTCTTGGAAGTCACAACTACCTCTACCCATTTTGAAACATAATGCACTGCTACTAAAATGTAGAGATTGTTATGACAAATTCTATGTCATAATAAAACCTATTAGATAAGACATGGCTTGGAGTCCTTCTTCTTCAACAGATGCCAAATAGTTGTGTGATCTGTAAAGAAAACAACTTTAGAATTAATTAGGTAAGATCTAAACTTTTCAAGAGCAAAAATAACAGCTAAAAATTATTTTTCTGTGGTGGCATAGTTGATTTGAGCCTCATCCAGAGTATGACTAGTGTAGTAGATTTCATAAGGCTTGTTGTCTTTTCTTTGTCCCAAAACAGCTCCCAAAGCATGATCACTTGCATCGCACATCACTTCAAATGGAAGATTCCAATTAGGTGCTTGCATAATTGGAGCTGAAACTAAAGCATCTTTCAACCTATAATAAGAACTCAAACAATCCTCATTAAATTCAAAAGGTACATCCTTGACAAGTAAATGTGTTATTGGTTTTGTTATTTTAGAGAAATCTTTAATGAATCGTCGGTAAAAATCAACATGTCCAAGAAAACTTCTCACACCTTTGATGGAAGTAGGTGAGGGCAATTTTTCAATTGCTTCCACTTTTGCTCTGTCAACTTCAATACCTTTATTGGAAACCAAATGACCTAGAACAATCCCCTCTTGGACAATAAAATGACACTTCTCCCAATTCAAAACTAAATTAGCTTCTTCACATTTTTCCAACACTTTTGACAAATTTTTCAAACAATCATCAAATGACAAGCCATAAACAGAGAAATCGTCCATAAACACTTCCATTATATTTTCAATGAAATTAGAAAATATGGCCATCATACAACGTTGGAAAGTGGCAGAGCCATTACAAAGACCAAAAGGCATTCTCCTGTAGGCAAAGGTACCATATAGGCATGGAAAAGTGGTTTTGTCCTGATCTTATAGGTAAATGGGGATCTGGAAAAAACCCGAATACCCATCTAGATAACAAAAATGAGAATTCCTAGCAAGTCTTTCTAATATCTGGTCAATGAAGGGAAGGGAAAATGATCTTTCTTAATTACATAATTCATCTTACGGTAATCGATACACATTCTCCACCCGGTAACCGTCCTAGTTGGAATGAGTTCATTCTTTTCATTTGTTACTACTGTCGTTCCCCCTTTTTAGGAACTACATGAATGGGACTAACCCACTTACTATTTGAGATAGGATAAATTATTCTAGCCTTAAGCAATTTCAAAATTTCCTTTTTGACCACTTCTTGCATACTAGGATTTAATCGCCTTTGATGTTCAATTGTGGGTTTATGGTCGTCTTCCATTAAGATTTGATGCATGCACACAGAAGGATGAGTTCCTTTAAGATCATCTACAGAATATCCTATGGCTTTTCTATGCTTTCATAAAACGCTAACAAGTTTTTCAGTATCAACAGCATCTAAGTTAGCATCCACAACCATAGGATACGTAGAGTTGGGACCTAGAAATTTGTACCTTAAATTAGGAGGAAGAGGTTTGAGTTCTACCTCAGGTGCTTTCACTTCAGGTTGTTGATCCATTTCTAGAACTTCAAAATGCTCCTCTTTAGCTTTGTAAATTGTAGGAAGGTTTGCTAAAGCTTTAGCAATCATGGCTACTCCTGTAATCTCATCACTTGGTGTTCCATTAGTAATTAAACAATGCTCAAGAAAATCCTCTGAATGTTGGTTAGACAAATGAATATTTACAATAGAATCAATGATGTCAATTCTACAACAGTCATCAGATAAGCTCGAAAATTTAGTAGCTTTTGAAAGATCAAATTGAACACAATCCTCACCAATCTCAAAGGATAATTTACCATTTTTCACATCTATTTGACATCCCGCGGTAGCCAAAAATGGCCTTCCAAGTATAATTAGAGTGCGGGTGTCTTCTTCCATTTCTAAAATAACAAAATCAACAAGCACATATAAATCACCTACTTTGATAGGCACGTACTCCAATATACCAACAGAATATTTAACAGATCTATCTGCTAATTGCAAGGCGACAGTAGTTGGTGTCAATTCTCCTAAATCAAGCTTTCTACACAAAGATAATGGCATTAAACTCACACTTGACCCTAAATCACACAAAGCACGTTCAATTGTAACTTTACCAATTTGGCAAGGAATTGAAAAACTGCCACGATCCTTGAGTTTTGGAGGAAGTTTGTTTTGGATGGCAACACTACATTCAACAGTCAAGGCAACAGTTTCATGCTCTTCTAACTTTCTTTTATTTGATAAGATTTCTTTTAGAAACTTAGCATAAGAAGGCATTTGAGAAAGTGCATCGGTGAAAGGAATGTTGATATACAACTTCTTAAGCACTTCTAAGAATTTCCCAAATTGCGCATCTAGCTTGGCCTTGACCATTCTATGAGGAAAAGGAATTGGTGGAGTGTATGGTTTTGGAGGTGGTCATTTTGGTTCTTCAGAAATATCAGTATCCTCACTTTCATTATTTGTCTCAACTTCTATTCTTTTTCCCTTGTCCTCAATTTCAACTATCCTCTCTTTTACAACCTCATTCCTAAGATCATAGGGTCCTGCTAATTGTTTTCCAGTTCGCAATGTCGCAGCTTTACAATGCTCCTTAGGATTGGTTTCAGGTTGACTAGGTAATTTACCTAGCGGTGTAGGTGATGAACTAGCCTGATTTGCTATTTGGTTCTCAAGCAACTTATTATGAGCAGCTAACAAATCTACCTTAGAGGTTAATTGCTTGATAGTTTCTTCTTGTTGTCTTTGAGCTAATAATATGGATTCCATCATGTTTCCTAGGTTTGATTTTAGAGGTCTCAACGGGTTAGAAGGTCTTTGAAATCCAGGAGGTTGCCTAACATTTGGCTGAAAGGGTAATGGTTGATTTCGGTTATTCCTCCAACCTGGGTTATAAGTGTTTGAATGCGGATCAAATTGAGATCTTTGGTTAAGATTGTTTAAGACATGAACTTGCTCAGTACTTTGATCTTGGGCAAAAGGATTACCAGCTTGACAATTAACAGATAAATGATCAACAGAGCCACAGATTTCACATGTAGAAACAGAACTACTAGCATTCACCAAATTAACATTTAAACGATCTAACCTGTGAGTCATGGCATCAACTTTAGTAGAGAGTATTGTGAGTGCATCTACGTCATACTTACCTGGAATGTGTTTTGCTGCCCCTCGTTCATTGGACCATTGGTAATGATTGAGAGCCATCTCTTCAATAAGATTGTATGCATCAGCATATGTTTTATTCAAAATCGCTCCACCAGTTGTTGCATCGATTAAAGTCCTCATTGATTGAAGTAATCCATTGTAGAAGTTGTGAAGGACCATCCAGGACGGTAAGCCATGGTGTGGACATAAACGAAGAAGATCTTTATAACGCTCCCATGCCTCATACAATGTCTCATCATCTTTCTGCGTCAATGTTGAAATTTGATTTCTAAGATTCGTCATTTTGATTGGAGGGAAATACTTGGCTAAAAATGTCCTTAAGAGTTGATCCTAAATGGTAATTGATCCTGCTGGAAGTGAATGAAGCCATGCTCTTACCTTATCCCTTAAAGAGAATGGGAAAAGGCGGAGTCGAATAACATCAGGAGTGACTCCATTTATTTTCAAAGTGTCACAAACTTCAAGGAAGACTGTCAAATGCATATTTGGGTCTTCAACAGGTGACCCTCCAAACTGCTACTGCTGAATCATAGAAATAAGAGATGGTTTCAACTCAAAATTATTTGCTTCAACAACTGGATTTCGAATCCTCGAGGTATTTTCTTGGACTACTGGCTCTGCATAATCACAAAGCCTCGATCCTACTCCTTCTGCCATTGTATTACTACTACTAGCAGTCGCCACTTTCTTCTTGTTTTCAAACCGTTGTTTCTTCCTTCTGTGGTACGTTTTCTCGATCTCAGGATCAAATGGAGCTGTAAAAGTAAATTGCATATAAATTGAGATTCACCACTGCACGAACAACACAAATGATAGTTAAAAACCAAAACAAAACTTATGGGCGAAACAGATACCAATAAACCTATAACTAAAATGGAAATAAGAAAAGCTTAGTCAATTTTTGTCAGAAAAATTCAATATTTGACACAAGTCCCCGGCAACGGCGCCAAAAACTTGATAGATATTTTCCACAAGTGCACCGGTTTAGTTGCAACAATCAAGTGTCGATCCACAAGGACTAGGTCAAATTACTAAATTCATACCTCCTAAATTTGCTAAGCAACTTAATAGAAACGTTTGGTTGTTAAAGAAATTGCAATTCACGATTAACAAAATTAGGACTAATATTCTAGGAGTTTATTTCAACAAAGAGATCATGTAATCCTTATGAAATAAAGCACTGATCCAGTACATTAACTCACTATTGTTAATTAATTCTTTCGAAGTAATCAACGTGTTGATTCTAATTTTTAAACCAGTTTCCTAAGCCAAAAACCAAATTCAACCAAATGAACACTGCTGGATTTCTCAAGTACTCTTAACGAAGATTCTATTTCTAGATGTTCTTTCAATTAGGTCTAATCTAACAAATCAGAAATTAATCATCATTTTTCAGTACTTAGTTTAACTTCCCTAGATTAGAAAGATCAAATCAATGATAGGCAAAATTACTTTACTGAAATTAAGCTAACATTGAATTTAGAAATAAAGACATAAGGTTTAATACATAGTTCCCAAGTTGAAACAAACATCCTAGAATAACAGAATTTAAGAATCCATAACGAAATTAATCATAAACGTAAAAACAAACTATCCACATGATGCCACTAATGATGCTTTGCTTACCAAATTAGGCTGGGCTTTGATAATTAAACCCAATGCTTTGTTGGTCTAAATTTTATCGACCAAATATAAGTTTGATGTCAATCATATCCCTCCCGCTCTCCCTCCGACCGGTGGCTCCATGGTATGGAGGAGTATCAAGGCCATTTGGCCCTATGTGATTAACGGCCTGCGCTGGATGATCGACAACAGGTTCCAGACTCGATTTTGGTTGGACCCCTGAGTCACCAACGAGGGTGCCCTTATCCAGTATGTTAATAACCCTGTCCCTTCTACAGACCTTGACCGTCACGTTCACCAATTCGTGGACAATAGTGGTAATTGGGATTGGCCCCAATTTCAACCTTTCCTCCCTTCCTCAATCTGGAAGGCCATTACGGGAAATTTCCCCCCTAGCCTTACCTCGGAGCCCACAAACTCCTGTGGGGATCGTCGCCTACTGGGAACTTCACTACAGCTTCGGCCTATTCTATGATTATGGAGCACCTGTGGGCCAAACCTGACCGCTTATGGAAGACCATTTGGCAATGGCCCGGCCCACAGAGTATCCGGACTTTTCTTTGGCTCTTTGCTCAAGACCGCCTCCTCTCCAACCAGCAACACGCTTGCAAGCATCTCACTACGAGCTTGGACTGCTATCACTGTCGACTGGAGGAGTCCTCGCTTCATGTTGTTCGCGATTGCCCCAAAGCGCGACATCTTTGGCTTACTTTTCCCTGCCACGCCCTCCCTTCCACTTTTTTCACTACCACCCATCAGGAATGGCTCACTACTAACCTCCAGACCCATCAGTTGGTTTCGGGCCTTGAATGGGCAGCTATCTTTGGGACAACGTGTTGGTTCCTCTTGACTTGGCAAAATCAGACCCTTTTCGACCCTCAGTTCTCCTGGGCGGTTTCTCCTGTCACTATCATCCTCAATCATGTTCGCCTGAGTTCCCAAGCCTCAGCTTCACTTTGTTGCGTCCGTCTGGCTCCTCGCGCACAATCTACACAATTTATTAGGTGGTGCCCACCCACCCCTGGGTGGGTCAAACTAAATATGGATGGGGCGTGTTGCCACGACACCTCCTCGGTCACTGCAGGAGGTCTCATTTGAAATCGCTCTGGCGATTGGTTAGGCGATTTTGCTCAGAATATAGGCCGTTGTTTCCTGGTTTCGGCTGAACTCTGGGATGTCTACTCGGGTCTTCAGATAGCCTGGACCCTCGGTTTTTGCCACGTGATACTTGAATTGGACTCTATCGTGGCTCAAGAGCTCCTCTCCAACGCCTCACATCGCACCATGTCTCTCAATCCTTTGGTCCTGGGCATCAATGAACATCTCATCTGAAACTGGGAAGTATTCCTCGCCACACCTATCGAGAGGGCAACCGGTGCGCTGACTGGCTCGCTAACCATGCTTTTACTTTGGGACTCGGACTCACCACTTTTGATAGGGCACCATTTGGGTGTGCCACTCTCCTTTTAGAGGATATGGCCGGGGTTAGTCTCCCTCAGAGGATATTGTAATTTGTGCTTTTTCTGTTGTAAACAAAAAGGAAAAAGCAAATCATAATGTTGATGATTAAAAAGCAGAAAAGACAGGGCCATGATATGAGAGTAATTGGGAGATGGGCATTGCAATATTGTTACTATATCAATTAGTTATTGTTGTTTAACACATAATAGAATAGGAGTAGTGGGTGGATTTCCTTGATTGGAATCCATTTTGGTTTCTGTGGTAACTCTGTCATTGGGTTAGGCAAAGCATCAAGAAAGTTAAGTTAGATCAATAAATAGGATGCAATTAATAGCTTTGACTTTGTTTAAGCACATAACATAAGGTAATCAATCTCATCTCGACAGTTATTGTCTACATGCCTAACTTGCTTCAGTTTTAAGTGCAAGTCATAGGGAACTGAGCAAGAGAATGGTTAAGGGAAAACTAACTGTTATATGCCAGCTGCTACATCTTCAGTTCTTTCATTTCCAATGACTTTATTAGTCAAAATTAAAAATTTAACTTATTTTAAAATATGCATAAGTATTTGCATTCGATAACCATAAATACGAATCAATTATGTTATATATTTAGAATAATACATATAATTAATAACCTTCTTTCGATTCTCATAAAATAAAGAGTTTATTTACCGAGATAATCCTTTTATACAAATATAAATTTTACATTAAAATACTTTTTTATCGCAAACTTGTTCAAATTATAAGAATAAATCTAAGATGTATTTATTTTTTAACTATATATTTTAGTGGTCCTTGAGTCTCGAAGCTAAAGAAAATTTTTAGAACAATATCACAGAAAATGAAAAACAAAAAAAATCGCTTTTATATGAGCTTAGTTTGATTAAAACGATGCCGATTGGCGAGTACGATCTATAGTGCACAAGCTGCGTGAATTATTTACAAAGACAAATTGTTTCTTTCAAGGATGAGAGTCACGTGATGGAAACGTGATTCTCTATCCCACTTCCTCTATATCAACCTTGTCCCATTTAATCTCAGCCATTTATTTATGTGGATGAGATTAAATAGGACATGATTGTTATGGGACAGAGAATCTGGGGCACGTGATGAGGGGGTGGTGTTAAGGGGAAAATGCAACGTAACTTGCGCCTACTAACTGGATGATGTGTAGTCTTACGTGGCCTGTAACTGTTCTCTCTTAAAGAAAATAATTAATACATTTAAGAGTGTAATTAATTCGACTCATAGGTAGACCTGTCAAAGCTATGGCTAGAGCTGCTACTTTTTGAAACCCCGTGTCATGGCTTTTTTTTTATAAAAGGGAAACAGCTAATACAAACTACATCACAAAACGGGAAAAACAGACTCCCACTAAATCCTCTAGAAGGATCATGTGGCACCCGATAGGTGTAGTAGTAAAATAAGTAACGGCATCTACCAGCTGCTCGGCATAATTAGCAAGTCAATCAGCACATCTGTTGCTCTCTCGATATACATGACGATGAACAACAGTCCAGTTCCTAGTGAGTAGCAGATGAATGCTCCGAACGATAGGATTAAGAGCCGTGTCATGGCTTTTAAAAGGTCAACAACAAGCAAGCTTCATCACATTGTCTTCGTTTGAAGTCGAGGGATGTAAAAGGATCAAATAAAGATCCTGTTTGGCAATCAGCTGATTGTATTAGTTGTTAACTGATTCTATCAGCTGATTTGACCAGTGGATTGCATTAGCTGTTTGATAGAGATGTTTAGTAAAATTAGTTGTTTAATATTAACTGTTTATGTGTAAAATGACTTATGAGGGCATGACTTTAAAAAAAATAAGAATATGATTATTATATATTTTAGTATTTTGTTGGATATTTTTAGTAAAGAATAATAAATTATTTAATGAATTAATAAATTAGAGTTAAATAAATTTTTAATCTAATCAAAATTTAATACATTTTTGT
>JAOTIZ010004300.1:0-11334 GCA_027123425.1 Erythroxylum panamense | reverse complement strand
TTCGGGTACAATTGCCATCTCTAATCATAATACTTTTAGCTTAACTCATCTCCTTCATATTCCTTCTATCACAAAAAGGTAAAAATTTGCTCCCCATACCCGCCCCCGTTCGGTAATTTTATCGGGTACCCATCGGGTTCGGGTACAATTGCCATCTCTAATCATAATACTTTTAGCTTAACTCATCTCCTTCATATTCCTTCTATCACAAAAAATTTAATTTCAGTTTCCCAATTCTGTCGTGATAACTCTATGTTCTTTGAATTCCATATTGATCACTTTCTTGTGAAGGATCTCAAATCCCAAGAACATCTTCTCCGAGGTCTCACTAATAATGGACTATACCTTGTTCCTTCTACTTCTCCTCAAGCCTCCATTGGCGAACGCACGTCATATACACAATGGCATCACCGATTAGGGCATCTTGCTTTTCGAATAGTTTAGGAAATCCTCTCCTCTCAATCTCTACCAGTTCTTGACCTAAGGTCTCTCAGCCTCTGTTCCAGTTGCCTAACTGCTAAAAGTCATCAGTTGCCCTACCCTTCGTCATCATTGTCATCTAAATCTTCTCAACCTTTTCATTTAGTTTTTAGCGATGTTTAGGGACCTTTCGTTGTTCTATCCCATTTTGTTTACATATATTATGTCACTTTTGTAGATGACTATACCAAATATACATGGATATTTCCTTCACGTGCCCAATCTAATGTTTAACCTACATTCTTACTCTTTCACAAACAAATTGAAAATATCTTTCAAACTCAAATTAAACATTTTCAATTTGATTAGGGAGGCGAACACTGCTCTCTTTACCAAGTGTTCACAAACCTAGGAATTCATCATCATATAACCTGCCCCTATTCTCATCCTCAAAATGGTACAATTGAACGCAAACACCGACATATAGTTGAAACTAGTCTTGCGATGCTTCACCATGCCTCTTTGCCTCAACCATTTTGGGCTCATTCCTTCACTACTGTAGTTTACCTCATAAATTGTCTCCCCTCTCCCACTCTTAACAACCACTCACCCTTTCAAATACTATTTCATAAATGTACAAACTACTCCTTTGTCAAGGTCTTTGGGTTTGCCTGTTGGCCTCACCTATAGTCGTACACCAAAAACAAGCTCCAACCAAATTCTGAACTCTACATTTGCTTAGGTTATAGTTCTAACCATCAAGGCTACCTCTGCTACTCTCTTGCAACTAGAAAAATCTATTAGTCTCCCAATGTTCATTTTGATGAGTCTTATTTTCCTTACTCGTCCCTCCTTACCCCAAGTTTGTCTTCGTCCTGTGCTATTTTTCCTCTCAACGTCAACCTCATCACTCCTCTCTAATCCTCGCCTACATGCAAACATTCTACCTTTAGTCTAACCCCTTCAAACCCAAACCCAACAATAACTCCAAGCACACCACTTAGCCCAACTTACTATCCTATCATCTCTCCTAGCCCAGCCCACTCACCTCACCAGCCATATCTTAGACCCACAACTTTCCCCATCTCCAAGCTTGAATGCTTCCCTACCTACTAAATCACCTTCTACTTCAATTTGTAGCCCACATCCTCCTTCTACTCAGCCCACTAGTTCCCCATCTTCTCCACCCCATACCACCATTCCCCCTCCTCTGTCCATAACCTCCCTTCATCCCATAGTGACCATATCTAAACACAACATTTTCACTCCCAAACAATATCGCGATCGTACTGTCAAATGACCTCCTCCTCAGGCTCACTCTTATACTCTAGAGTCTTCAAAATGCATTCCAACTTCTGTTACCACAGCTCTACGCCATCTTCAGTAGCATCATGCACTACATAGTGAAATGTAGGCACTTTTCGTCAAATAGACATGGGAGCTTGTCCCTTCCTCTCCTTCTCAAAACTTAGTTGGTTATAAGTGGATATTCCGTATCAAATACCTTCTTGATGGCAGTATTGCTCGTCACAAAGCTCAACTGGTCATTAAAGGCTTTCATCAATAACTGAGTCTTGATTATACCGAGGCGTTATCTCTGGTAGTCAAACCTATCATTGTCCGGTTAATTCTATCAGTTGATCTCTCCCACAACTGGGTTCTTAGATAGATTGACATCTAAAATGACTTTCTTTACGACCTTCTCATCGAGGAAATTTATATGGCTCAACCTTCTGGCTTTGTCCATACTGACTTCCCCATCCATGTCTGCCACCTTAAGAAAGCCATCTATGGCCTTAAATAGGCTCCACAAGCCTAGTATGCTTGTCTCTCCTCTAAACTTCTTGAGTTGGGATTCTCTCCCTCAAAGGCAAATACATCCCTATTCATCTATCATCATAACAGTGACACCATCTACATTTTAATTTATATTGATGACATAATCTTTACTGGTTCTAATTCCTCTGCCGTCACCAGTCTTATCTCCATACTTGGTGCGTCATGTCCTGTCAAAGATCTTGGCCCTTTATCCTACTTCTTAGGCGTTGAAGTTTATTCCTCTGCCTCTGGCCTCATTCTTTCTTAGCAAAGGTACATCATGGATCTACTCAATCATACAAACTTGCTACATGCCAAATCAATTCATACTCCCATGGATCCTTCTGCGGCTTTGAGTGCTTCCTCCAGTCCTGATTTTGAGAATCCTACCCTGTATCGAAGTGTAGTAGGCAGTCTTCGGTATTTTTCCTTCACCTGACCTGATATATCCTTTGTTGTCAATCACGTCTGCTAGTATATGCATGCTCCAAAAGATGCCCACTAGCAGGCTGTGAAATGCATACTCCGCAATCTCATGCATACCTTCAATTCTGGCCTTGATCTTTAAAAATCCTCCTCCACCTCCATTCATGCCTTTTCTGATGCCAGCTGAGCAGGGTGCCTTGTTGACCGCAAGTCTACCGGTGGTTTTTGTATCTTCTTAGGTCGTAATCTCATGTCCTGGAGTTCTAAGAAACTAGCTAGTATTGCTTGGTCAAGCACAGAGGCCAAATACAAATCCCTTGCTTTGACTGCTTCTGAGGTTATCTAGCTTCAACATTTACATCAAGAACTCAACATTTGTCTCACCACTTCCCCAACCTTATACTATGACAACATTAGCGCCATTTATCTTGTCACCAACCCTGTTCTTCATTCTCACACCAAACATATGGAACTTGATTACCAGGCTATTCGGGATAGAGTTAATGCCAAGCTCCTCTCTATCTCCATTGTTTCTAGCAAAGATCAATTTGCAGACATTCTCACTAAACCATTAGCGGCCCCTCGATTTCAGTCCTTAAGGTTGAGCCTCACTATCAACAGTTTTCCGTTCAGCTCACAGGGGGATGTCAAGACACACAAACCATAGATCGCATAACACCCAATCTTTCTCTCCAACAACTTTCTGTTATTCTATTCAATGGCCATGATCAAATCATGGCTTTACTTTTCTTATAGAAAGGTGTATAGTGCCTATGTAAAAGTCAGAAAACAAATTAATAAAAATCTCTTTGATTACTATCGTTTTCTCATTACTCTGACAATTTTAAATGAAATTTTTTTTGAGAGCCATAACATTTGAAATGTAAGGCAAAACTTAACATATAATATAACATTAGAAATCCCTTAAAATGTAGTTTCTAATTGCAATAAATTTGCATACTTTTATCATTACTTCAGTATTAAAAATTAATTAAATTTTCTAAAAATTGATGATTTTCTATCAATAAGAAGTAAATTTTAAATTTTTTAATATGAAATAAATACTACCAAAATATATTATCAAGAACAATATTTTGATATTGAACATACATACCCAAATAAATATTCTAAAATTTTATTATAAAATAAATACTATCAAACTATATCTATTAAGATAATATTATGATATGAATATGCATACTCAAATTAATAGTAACAAATTATCATAAAGATTAATAAATAATTAAAAAGATAAAATTAAGCTTTAATATATTTGACATCAATACTAAAAGACAAATAATTTAATAGTAATAATATCATATTGACAAAGATGACGCAAAAATTAAATAATTATATGATATATGGAATTTGTTACCGAGATCTTGATCTTGATGGTTATAATTTCTCACTTTGTATGCAAATTCAATCTTGTAATTTAAGACAATTATTAAAGTTATCCTATAATACCTACTCTTCTGGTTTTGCTAAGCCTTTAAAATACCTTAATTTCATTCCATTCACTCCATAAGTTGTACATACAAAATCTCATTGCTACTATTAGAGCTACTTTATCCTTTTTGGTTCTATTTCTAAGTTCTACCATCCACTTCAGTAATTCTAGGTAGTCCTCTTGAGGTCATCAACTTGGCATCTTTGTATTATGCTCCCCCGATCTTACATTCAAATAATAAGTGGTTCAGAACAAGATTAGTAGAAAATAAAGGGGAGGAAAATAAGGGCATTTAATCGACAAATTACCATTTTTCCCTACCACCTTTATTCTTCCCTTTCTTTTATCAGTTCACTTTTCGTGGTATCCATCTTAATTTGTTTACATGCTTATCTATCTATTTAGATTTATTCACTACAATTTGGCAAATGACACTATATTTAATATCCTGCGGAATAACTAAAACTTTCACATTAAAAATTCAAGATTAAGATATTTCTTTAAAAACTAAAATAAAATCAATTTAAACATAAACAATTAATTGTTATTTAAGATGGAGAGGTTCTTTAAAATTAAGATATCTAAAAAGATTTCAAAACTTAAACATGAGAAATTATTTTTTCGTTGAATCTCAATTTGATGAGCTACTTTGAACTTATTTATGTAGTTATATACTCTTCAAATAAGAATTCAATTTTAGAAATATCATACTTTAGTGTTTAAGTTAGTTCCCTATATCTCTTTAATGACTTACAATTAAAGGGATATCCATCTATCTTTTATTTTAAAGTTTAACAATTGTTGTTTGCAAACCATTCCAATTGTTGAACGTATTGGTTTATGTCCTACAGTTAATCGATTGGTTGTAGCTTAGTGACATGACTATTTAAAGACATTCTTTATCTTATACATATTCATATATAAGTGATAAAGTCCATAAAAAATAAAGACTGCAAATGAATTCATGATGAGATCATAATTATGATATTTATATTGCATATATGTATTATCCCTAAATTGTTCTCAGTCATTGTTCTATTAAAATAAGACAATAATAGAGATTAAAAAGATTGGCATATGTTATGTTTCTTATTTATGAAGGAAGTAGTCAATTTTATAAACTAGAGTATGAAGATACTTAAACAAACGTGTGAGTGCTTGTTAGAGAACAAGTTTACTGAACTGATTCCATTTGAGAATTCCATTTAAAACATTATTTGTATGCCTACGAAAATTCTCATTGTGTTGACTGTATAAGAGATCCTTTGACTTCATATCTCCAAAGTTATTTTGTATAGGGATTGTTGTACTAATTATGACTTATTCTAATCAAGGATTGATTAGTCGATAGTCATTAGATATAACAAGAACTGTATGGAGGTGGCTGAGTGATCAATATATGATTCATCATCTTAAAGTGGTTAGACAGAATGTTTCATTGTTCTCGACTGCTATTGATTTAGGAAATCTTTCACTTAGATGCAATGACAATTTGAAAACAGTATTCATATTTCATTAATTAAATCAATTACTAACAGTGCAGAACTAACATGATTAGACTCAAATAGAGTAGACATTAATTCCATACTTTATGTGTAATAGAAATAGTGTATAATGAGGATTGAATTATACGAAAAATCATGTATGAAAAGGTTAGTCAAAACTAGTTTTTATATTCCTAAATATTTAGTTGGTCATTATGTGTTATTAGATGTCAATCTTGATCTATGGATATAAGTTGTTTTATTAGATAACTAAAGATAAATTAAAGGAGTTTAATTTATCTAATCCTAAATATGACTTAGGTTTATAATTTATATCTATTACCAACAAATTTAGGAACCTAATGAGTTATACATAAAGAAGAAGTTACAGAGAGAAAAGATATTTTAATCAAGTTAGACTTGATTGTAAAATTTAAGAAACTTTATGATTAAATATATGATAATTAATAAATAAGGATCAATATAAAATATTGCATCTTATTTGGGCATAATTAGTATTCAATTAGAATTATTTGTAAATATAATTAAATTTTAATTAAAATTAGAATTTAATTTCAATTAAATTACTAAAATATCAAAAATCTATTACAAATAGGCTTAAGTTCTAAGGGAGCTAGGACTCCTTACCTAAACTTCTTTGCAATAATTGTAGAGTTCTCTCAACACGTTTTATAGATATTGTTAGAGGCCGAATACTTGTGTGGCTATAGTGGTTGAGATGAGTTGATTTTATAAACTATTTGAGGGAAATGATCTTCGGAATAAGGTACGAATTAAGATTAATGCTTTATTATTATTTATGTGTTAATGATTCTATGAAGTTTAAGTGATCTTGGATTGTAGGAAATCAAACAAAAATGTTTCATATTTATTTCGCTACGAGTGGTATGAAAATTGACTTTAATCCGACTATTTGGTTAAACTGTTTGATTGCCATTGATCTTGAATTTTGGAATTGAAATCAAATCCTAATCTTATCATATTTAGATATGATTAAAATTTTTTTAAATATGAAATATTGAGATTGTAGTTCTTAATAAACAAATTATATTTGATTAAAATTAATAATTTACAATCAATTACAATAAGAATGTAATTTGAGAAACACAAAAATCCTACTTCTAAAAATCTAAAAAGTTATGTATTTCTTATTAAGATGAATATGGTTGAGTGTTTTGGGAACTTTGGATTGTTGCCAACTGAAAGTGTCAGAAAGTGAAGCTATTGTTGAAAGGTGGTGGCTTAAAACTTTAGGTGATAGTTGTTTATGGAGGAGAGAAATCGCAAGCTACAGGCAAGAAGTTTCTGGTTGTTATCTGGTTGGAAACGATGGACATAGCGGATTTCAGGTTGTGTTTAGTTGAATAAGACGACTAGAAATATAAGGGAGCTGTTGCTAGACTAGTTAACAGCTAGTTTGTAGATGGCGAGATGTGTTAGGGTTTGGTGGTTGTCATTAGAGGAGTTATCAACGGTGAGCTACATGAGAGACAACATTTAGCACCAGTTTGGAGACACAATAGCAGTATAGAGATGTGGCAAAAGCTAGTGGTGAGCTAATTGATGGCCAGTCCCTGACAAGACAACAGCTGAGCAAAGAGGTGGTGGATGTAAAAGATGAACCTTTGTGGCTAGGGTTTATTTTACGTTATGAAATTGATAAATGATTAATGGACTATATTTATATACCTATATTTAGTGTGTTTTGCTTGTTATTTGATAGTTTATGGTATTGTTGATACTTATTTTGCTTCACGGGTATTTTTTGATACTTATTTTACTTTGTTGAATTCAATATATTACTACTTTTAGATATTTATTGTGCTCATACCTAAATTAAATCAAGATATTGAATCAAGATATTTATGCTAATTTATGCAACAAGGGTTGGTGAGTTAATAGACTTACAAATGTTAGGTTAATAACTAAATGAAAAGAGATCTTAATTATGAGTTAATTATCCTTATGATCACTTCCAATTGAAATGAGTAGATAGCAATAGTTTTAGGAAATCAAGAGATTGCAACTCAACTTTTCTCTATTTCAATTGGAATTACTTGATTATATCTAAAAAAAGGGTAATCATAACCTTTGGATATATAGGGTTAAGAATAGTTGAAATCACAAGGTGAAGGGAAGAAAAAACAAGGATAGAATAACCCCTAAGTTTTCATCACTGAGTAACTTCCATTTTATTGTTATATTTTACTTGTTCAGTCATCAAGTTTTGTTGGTTTAATTTAATTTTCAATTAATTCAATCTTTTGATAACTTAGAGAAATTGTAATATTTTTTAGCTGACTATATTCATACCTCGTAGGAACAATATTAGTTCACTATAATATACTACTTGTATACTTGTGGTATAACATAAAACTAGAAAATAGGTTTTTGGCGCCGTTACTAGAGATTGCGATTTTAACATCTTATCCAATTTGAATTCTTTTGAATTAATGAGTTTCATACTTTTGTCTTGTGTGATTTCAAGTGCATGAACATAAGAATCATAAGGAGCTTAAGCAAATTGGGAGATACAACAATTTCTAACATCACCAAACACAAAAGAGAAATGCGCTGCAAAATTTACCTGACTCTGTACTCTAAAATTTGTAGTTAGGGTGAGTCGGGTTCGAATCCATAGGGAATGTTCAGTTAATTTTTGGAACCAAAATTAATTGATGTAAGGAAAATATAAAAGGGGGGTTTGGATTTTTAGCAATTTAGAAAATAAAATAAAAATAAACTATCGAAAACAAATACAAACAAACAATAAAAAATGATTAAATTGTCGGATATACATAAGGTCTGGTTCTAAGTTCAATCTCGACCTAATCACGATCAAGCATATTTCATCATCATAACGTCTTTACAACTCTCTTAGGGCTATCTATCTGAGACTAATAGAACGCTCTACTAATCTCGATTTTTCTTTAGGTTTTGTTTAATCAAGATACAATCATTAATTAAACCTAACTCCCGAATAAACTAGGATATGATATCTAGATTTAATTTGGCAGTCGTATTATGAAATGGAAAACAATCAATATAACTAGTAACCTCACACGTTTGGGTTATATATCCTAAGTTATGTTGTTCCTAATGATACGGGATCATTAGATGATACTAACAAACATCAAAAGTAACGATTGTGAATTACATTCAATGTTTTAGCAACATGTTTAAAATAGAACAATCAAAATAACGTATTAAGATCATTAATCCCAAAACCCGATCAAATCAACACCAACAACACAACAATCTGAAAAGAAATTACAACATTAAAATGATAAAATAGCTTAACCATGACTTGACATCGAAATACCGACATCGGAAAGCTAGCCTTCCATCTTAATTTTTATGCTTCAAGCATTAACCACCTTCTCCATAGCTGTTTCAATGGTGAAAGAATCAAGAGAGAACCGCAATGCCTCCCACCCTGTCTTCTTATTGTCTGTGATCTCTCTATTTATGGAATTAATTTTTAGTCCACCCTCATTCTTCACCATACCTTATTACTGTGCATTTTAATTAAAACACTTTTGACAGTGCATCGTAATGCTAGTCAAAATAAAATAATTAGACCTGCTATTATAGCAGTGGTGAGTCGAAGTCAATCCCACAAAAGAGTGCTTGTAAAGTTTCTGAAATGAAAGTAACTGGTATTTAGGTTTAACCGAGGGGGGAAGGTGGAATTTGGAATTTGGAATAAGAAAATAAAATAAAACTAACCTAAAAAAATTAAAGAATACATGCGAAGAATGATAAAAAGTGGAGTATTCAGTAGGGATCTAGTTCTTTGGTTCAATCTCAGCCTATACCCTAATTAAACATATTTCATTGATTTGTTATTCTCTAACCTCTTCTAGCAACTATTATTCATGGGTTAATAATTAACCAAAGTTTTCCCTTAGGTAGTGCTTAATCAAGATATGATCGTTAATTAAACCTCACCACTGAATAACCTAAGATACGATCTTTAGATTTAATTAAGTAGTAGCATTACGAATTAAGAAAACTGATTAATCAAGGCAACAACCGCATACGATGTGTTATTTAACCTAGTTTATGTTATCCCTAATGATTACGAATCATTAGTAACTATACATGAATTTCAACATAACAATTACGAATTATATTAAAATTCTAGCAATGGGTTTGCAAATAAACGATTCAATGAATGCCTTAAAATCATGTTTTCATAATACCCAATAGGTTCATAAAAAAATAACCGAACAATAACGAAAATCTGATTATCCATACACAAAACCCAAATCAATTAATCTAGGATAACACAATCAATTTCTAATGAGAGAAAGAAACAACAAAAATAGTGAAATACACTTGGTCATTGGCATTGATGTCACTTCCGAACTGGCATCGAAAACTTAGCCTTCCATGGGTCTCTCAAAACAAAATGCTTCAGCCCCTTCCAAAAATGTCCCCAATTGAAACCCTCTTCACTACACCCCCACTCCTCTCTCACAAGCTCTCCACTACTATTCTCTCTCCACACTATTATGTTGATATGACAGATTAATATGTTTGGCCACGCATACTGTTCACTTATTAAAACATCTGCTACTTCCATTGAAAACTTGCTTTTGCGTTACATTTTGCTCCTTCATTTGCTGTCGTTTTGCTTCATTCTTCCAGCAGTATCTTGCCTTCATTTAATTCCATAAAACACGTTGCATGGGCTTGCATGGTCCATGCACAATAGCAACTTTGATTAATTTTTGTTTCTGTTTTTCTTTTGTTATAATTTCCTTTTTCTTGCTCCATAAAGACAAGTGATAATTAATCTTCAAAAAATGGCCCAAACATTGGCTTTCAACTCACTTTAACTTCTTTGCTTTCGAATTGTGCCTAAAATCACATATGAGTCAAAGTGAGTATCTTAAGCAATTTCATGTCAATCATCACTAAATGTTAAGGAATAAATTCATAATCAATTAAGGACCTATCAATTTCCCCCACACTTAGCTTTTGGTCATACTCAGGCAAAATATTAAAATTACGCTCAAAGACCCAAAAAAATATTTACTCAATTCCCATATGTTCCAAGAATATATAATCATAAGAAAAGATGAATGAATTTAAAAAATCATAGTAAGAAGCCAACATTCCAACCTTTCACTCATTATCAATCAGCATTCATCATCTTAAAAAATTGAGCAATCTAATGGTAGTCTCAAAAAATGTGTTTAACTAAAATATACCCACGGGTATATAAAACACCATTCATGATCATGAAAATCCAAAACTTTACATATCATTTCATTTCTCCATCACTAAAATTCACATTCAAAATCATGAATCAAAGGACTTTTCAAGGTTGTAATGTGGTTAAAGGTAAGGTGAGATGTGTTTGGGTTAAGTAACTTGAAAGCTATTAAGGTAGTGAAACAAAACAACACTCAATGTGACATTAAATGCACAAGTTAACACTCATACAAAATTGGGTACCATCAGCTATGACGAATGAAACACATATATTGCATAACTAGTTTCAGCTCTCACATACAATTTATGCCAACAATATATTAAAACCACAAGAGTGAATCTTCCAAGCCAACATGTATGTAGCATCCCAACCCCGCAGGACCCGGACTCGATATCGTGGGTGATATCCGAGTCCGCGCCACACGAGATTGGTAAGCTACGGCACTAAATTCCGGTACAAAACTCAGTATGCAATTTTTAAAACATTTTAGA
>JAOTIZ010004289.1:0-11334 GCA_027123425.1 Erythroxylum panamense | reverse complement strand
TCCTATAAAAACCCTTAAGATAACAATCCTTATTATGACCTTATTATTGCGGCAATTTTAGTTAATTTTATAAGGATTTTGTGTAGTTTAAACTCTTCTACAAAGAAACTCCTATAAATGTAAATTTTAAATAAAAAATTATCTGAATTCTAATTTTAGTATTACAAGAGATTTATAGAAAGATTTTATTGTATTAATCGTTATGATTTGACAACCCAATTACGTATTGATCGCCACATACCATATTAAAAAAATCCGAGTTCTGTCCACTCTTTTTTTTTAATTCAGTAAACTAAAAATTCTTTTTTTACATTAAATATACAATATTATAAAAATATATAAAAATAGATACGATATCATTAAAACGAAAGGAGGCCAATTTAATAAATTAAATATTGATTACTTCAAAACAGTAAAGTAACATTGAACAATTAAAGAATCAATTATATAGATATATATTCTATTTTTCATTAATAAATTTTTTTATTATTTTATTATTAATTATATAAAAATTATTATTAATTATTTAATAAAATTTATTAAATTAAATAATATATTATTCTATTTGATTTATATTAATAATATTTTATTTATATTTATATTTAATATATTTATAATATTATAATATAAAACATCTAAAACATTAACTAAAATTCGACATAATAAAAAAAACTAGAGTTTTTTCACATCTCAAAGGGAGTTAAATTATTTCAACGTTTGATTTTTTATTTATTGTTCTTGAAAACTTTTTGAATTACTAGTAGAAAGAGATTTCGATAACGAAAAAGCTTTCAACGCTGACCAATATCCTTTTCGCTTTCAAATCTTTTTTCGAATACGCTTTTTCGATAGAGAAGTACGTTTTTCTAGAACTGCCATTAAAAAAACAGTTTATTTAGTATAGTTGGATGTAAAAGGCATCTATAGTTCAAAAAAATGATTTTTACTATTCATTAATTATTTATTGAGTTTTCAAACTCTACTTTGTTTATAAAAAAAAAGGAAAGTATGTCCGGTTTGATTTCGATTTCTATTTCTATCATTTTTCGTTCTATTCTACTTATATATGTGTATATGGGATACCGTTATAGTTACGACCGTCGTTCACTTGAGCTTCGGTCGCCAGCTCCCCTATCATCAGGTCACCAACTTCCTCGACCTTCCGGCACTGGGCAGACATTAAAAGAAGTTCCGAGAGTTACGAAGGAAACTTCGAGCTCATATTGGTCATGAGTTGAGAACGGGAATTGAACTCTATGAGATCGATTCTCCTGTTATTCCTCAGTAGCTCAATGGTAGAGCAGTCAGCTATTAACTGACCGGTAGTAGGTTCGAATATTACTTGGGGATATTTGATTCATTACGAAGAATGAAAGGGTTCGCTTTGACCGCAGAATTGAGAAATTCTATGGTTCGTATCGTTAAATATTCGGGAGTTCCTCTATTCAGTCCTTTTCCTTCTTATTCCTAGATCTCTTATTCGTACACATCTTTTCTTTGTTTCCCTTTCCCGAGCCTATAGTGAGTTACAGACAGAGTTCAAAAAGGTTTTAATTAATTGTTTCTTGTTTATGATTCATCGACTTTTTGTTTTAGTAAGAAGAATAGGAAAGAAAAAATAAAAAAGAAGCCAATCCCAGGGAACAATGAAGCTTTATAGGGTCTTTCTGTCCAGGTACAGGTAGTCCGCATCTTCACATACAAGTATGTTTCACCAAGCCTCTCTTCGAGGCAGTGCCCAGATCGTTACACCTTTTGAATTGCAGATACAGAAATGATAAAATCGTTTCTGATTAGACCAAATAAGAGTCTGAGATACAGATGAAAGAAGATCGACTCATAAAAATGCGTAAAAGATGTTAGTCGCACTTAAAAGTCGAGTACTTTACCGTTGAGTTAGCAACCCAAATAACAAATAAACTTTTATGGGGAAGGCGGAAGAAATGAATATTCATTTCTTTCTATACAATAATTAGGAACTATTCATTATTTTTCTTGATTGATTCTATTTATTCCATATTCAATTCATAATTCCAAACGAAAAGGTAACTAAAAAGTGTATCATGTCTGAATCTAACTAGGGTTCACGGTGGTGGAGGAACTGGATCGGAAAAAAGAGGGATTCTAGTTGTAAGATATCTAATGAAACTATCGCTGGAATTGAGATCTCATTCAAAGAGAAAGATATCAAATATTTGGAGTTTCTTTTTGTATATTAGATGGATGATCCGATCCGCAAGGACCATGATTGGGAATTGTTTGATCATCTTTCTTCGAGGAATGGGTGAAACATAATCAAGTTAAATTCAAGACAGCTATTCGAAATCTTAGTGAAAGACTGGATTTGTTATCTCATGTTTGCTTTTCATGAAAAAAAATCCCAATTGAAGTGGAGGGGTTCTTCAAACAACAAGGAGTTGGGTCAACTATTCAATCAAATGATATTGAGCATGTTTGTCGTCTCTTCTCGTGAAAGAAGTGGTTATTTCTTTGCATAAAGAAAACAAAAAAGTAGAGGGAGCGGTCAAACTTTCTTGTAATTTTGAATTTCTAAAAATAATTCAAATAAATCTAATTAAATGTAAAATAATCTCTGTAGTATAATACTCTAGTAGATCTTTTCTCATTTATCATATTTCTCCTATAGTTCAGTTGAATTTAGGTTTATGAAATTTCAATAAAATATAAATAAAATAGAATAAAATAATACTTAATATAATAAACTTTATTAAATAATTATTAATAATATTTTTATATAATTAATAATAAATTTTATATAATTAATAATAAAATAATAAAATTTTTATTAATGAAAATAGAAAATATATAAAAATTGATTCTTTAATTGTTTAATGTTACTTTACTGTTTTGAAGTAATCCATATTTAATTTATTAAATTGACCTCCTTACGTTTTTATGATATCGTATCTATTTTTTATATTTTTTATGATATCATATATATAATGTAGAAAAAGAATTTTAAAGTTTAGGAATCCAATAACATAAAAAAACCTTCGCAGGCAAATATTTACTCTTTCAATATTTATTTTTATTTCACTTCTAGGGCTAATCTATGAGCGCTCCGAATACATGGATTGTTTCCTGGTTTGTTTCGCCATCGTACCCAATAAATCATTAAGATTCTTTTTCTTTTTATTTAATATAATTTTATGTATTCATAGATTCCGTCATTGCCATACCCAAAAGAAACTTGGGCATTTATTACTTAGATCATATTCGCGATTTATTGTCATACTCGAACAAAAACAAATAAAAATTGGAACAATTTCAATTTTGCAATTGTCACCTCTATTGGCTTTCTTATAATTTGGATATGCTAGCTTGTATTCGTAAAATTTGTGAAAAATGTCGACTGATACGTAGACAGGGACGAATTATAGTAATCTGTCCTAACTTGAGACATAAACAAAGACAAGGATAATCTGTCTACAGGGGAACTAGCACTCTTGCTAATTCCTCTCAAAGACTTTAATGTTTTTAACTACTCTGTGGAAACTATTGGAGGTTAGACATGTGAACAAATCATGATTGACACATATAAAAAGTTCGAAAGGGTTTCAATAGGAATATCGAATCAGATACAATTTTATATTTTATTATTCGATTTATTAAGTTATTCAATTATTCGAATCCAATCGAAAATTATAAAAGTTTTATTTTTTTGTTGTGTTCATAATTCAGTCACAATTGGTTTCCTAACAATAGCATCAGAGTCTCCTTTAATTATTTAATTTAAATTAATTTCTTGATCGTTATTGATTTGATAAAAAATTAAGGTTGAAATTCTTGATTATTGTATTAAGGTTTATGATTTAATTATTTTTTGAAATCATTTTTTGGAAAATTTTATGTCGCATTTCTTTGTTTGTTATCTGCTTTGAAAAAATTATTTATAGAACTTGTCATGTATTAACTTTGCTTTTACATTGAATAATTTCAAATTAGAAAGAAAATTTAGAACTATAGTGTATGTCCCCCTTTTTTTATTGTTTTGTTTTTATTTTTCTAGTTGTTTTTTCACTTAAGACAATGAGGGACTAACCAGTGGCGAATCGTTGCTAATAAGTCGCTTCTATTGCTAGTGACAACAAATTTTCACTAGCGGCAACTAGTGGTGATTATCTTTTGCGTACAACAGAAGTTATATAAAGGGGATGGAGGACCCAAATACACGACGTTTTAGGACATGAAGCAGGAAGCATGGGATAGAAGTAGAGGAGCTGTCGCCTGTATAAAACCTAACTGTGTTTGGTTACCGTCCTCATAGGTGGGGACAGTTGACGGAGACACAAAAAACCCATCTCCAAGGTGTTTGGTTGATGTCTCGATGAATTATGTCCCCGTCTCAGGAGTATAGGGACGGTGAATTTGTGTACCAGTACAGACTATGGTACAAATTTTTCCCGTCCCGGGACGGAAACAACTCTGAAAATGCAATTACCACGTTACCCCTTACAACATCGAAACCTATTCGTTTTCTCTACTACCTTCGTTTCTCCCAAATCGCTACCGTCTCTTTCTCCCAACGCAGTCGTCTTTCTGTGGTCTGTGGTTCGTGCCGGCTGAGGTAAGTTTTTTCTTTCTCCCAAACACTGGTCTTTCTTCCGTGCTTGGCTTTTGGGATCGGTCTCCTCTCTTCTCTCTTCCGTTTATAATTTTGTTGTCGTCTTCTTCTGGATCTGGATCTGTCGTCATTCTTTTGTCATTGAACGTCTTCTTGTGGATCTGGATCTGGGTTAGTGTCTTGTGGTCTTCTTGATATATTTTGGTTCTTCTTCTTGTTTGTCGATCGGGAGATTCTCAGAGCCGAAGAAGTGTTTGTCTCTTTGTTGTTTTAATTTTTTGTCTCTGTTTGGTGGTTGGTTTCGTTTAATCGAAGACGGCTATTTGTTTTCTTTACCAATATTTGAATGCCAATTTTTTGTGCCGTTGGTTTGAGATTGTTCAAATGCTGGATTTTGACAATGCTGGATTTCTTTTTGTTTAACAAATTTGGATTTTTATCTTCCCATTATACTTTGATAATTGTTGCTTCTGGAGTGGATTTTATCTGATGTTTCTATCGGCTGTCCTCATGGGTAGGAAATGATGACGCTTGTTTATTTCTCTGTTCAGGTGGATCAAGAGATAACTACAAAAGCATTTGAAAACGATAGCATATCAGGTAAGCCATGCAATGTTATCGTCTGCTTCCATTGTTTCTCTTCTGCTATATCATGTGCTCTGTTATCTTCTGCTTCCATTGAATATATCTAGATCATTAATTCCCTTTCCATACGTTTCACCAGAAGTACAAATTGTAAGAGGCAGCACATGGTGAAACATCATGATAACAGAACATTTTCTGAACAATTGGGCATATCTGCATGTTATACTGAGCATTTTGTTAACAATTGAAGCAAGAGCAACTTCAACAATTATGTAAAACTTTTGTAGCTTTCTCTAGCAAAGCTTTTGTTATTCTATCTATTGGATGCTCTCCAATGTCTAACTCAAATTAATTTCTCATTTAGAAACACATTCTGTAATGAAATGTAACTATATCTCAATATGCTTGGTCCTTCTTTGCTGAACTGGATACTGAAATGTAACTATATCTCATTTAGAAACACATCCTTCTTAACTCCATTACCAACAGACAAATAATCAGTAACATTAAAGGGAGTCCTAATAGCTTTATAATTCAACTTTCTAGCAAATGATGGTATATTTAACAAAGAAATGTAAACAATTTAGGGTCTCAGCTATATGAAAGATTTAAGAATGTTTGTGCTCATTTTTTTCTAGCATGGATAATTGATTTTTGAAGTTGATATGCCTTTCATTTGATGTATGATTGTTTATATTTCAATGAGGATTGACATTAAACAAATTATTCATTGTTGATTGTATTTATCATAAAGTATATTGTCTTTAGTATGGAGTTTTTACACCTTCACATTTTTCTCTCCACTTCCTCATAATTGAGTAAAATTGAACTCATATAAACAAACTGCTGAATTTCTTACATTATATAAGGCAGTTTGTTGTTCATGCCTAATTTCTTTGCACCTATCTTTAACTATATTGCTTCTATACTAGTGCCTAATTTCATTTGAGATAGCTATTTAGTCTCCATGTTATTCTGCCATGTGTATGGGACTTCCAACATTGAAACTCATCAAATTTTGCAACTGTTTAACCTTGGACATGGCATTGAAATTGTGATTATATAGACAATTTGGAGGAGTCCCACTATTTAGTATTTACTTATGCTCTTGTTTAGTATTGGCTTTTGGCAAGTTTCTGCTTCGACGCCCGTTTTAGGTTCGTAAATGAATTACTCACATTTCCAAAGCTTTCTCATCTCTTGCATATTTCTCTGTCTGCCTCTGCATGTTGATTCACATAACTAAACTTGCTAAAGTCTGCGTGAGATCCAATGTGTTTCCTTCTCCTTCTGTGTTATCCTCTGTTTTCTTCTTCTCCAGTTATGACCAGACAAGCTCAAAGCCAAAAAAAGATGTTGTCTTTCACGTGCCTGCTTTGATTAACAAGCCGAAGTGGGAAGATAATACCTTCCTTAGGCCTTTGTTTGGATCTTTAGTTATACAGGGGAAAGGAAAAGAAATATTGAGGGGAAATGAGGAGAAAAGAATGGAAGAAAAATGTGATTTCATTTCTCTTGTTTGTTTCCCTAATTTACTAAAGGAGGGAATTGAATAGAAGAAAAAAATTTAAGACCTTTATACCCTTGATTATTATTTTGTTATGAAAGTAAATTGTGGTTGAGAATGTCATTTTCCCTCCTTTCTCACCAATTTGGTGAGAAATATATTTGGACCAAATTTCTCCTCCATTCTCTCCCTTTCTCTTGTCTTATTTTTGTCCAAACAATAAAAATCAAGAGAAATGCAATTCTCTTCCTTTTTTTTTCCCTTAATCCAAACAAAGGCTAAGTCACTGGTTTCCCATATGTCTCCACACGAAGCCTGCAAGACTATAGAGCTCCAAAGCAACAACGATGACCTTGGAGTTCGTTTTTTTCAGTGGATTTGCAAACACTCCACTTACTGCTATGATATAGACAGTAGAGTTCATCTCCTGAAGTTGACTGTCTTTTGTAACTTATATGCAGTAGCTCATAAGGCCATAGTTTTCGTTATTAAGGCGTGCACTAGTAGCCAAGATGACATTTTGAAGCTAAAGGGTGCACTTGATGAACTGCGTGAAATTGGGTTTCGACTAAACTACCCATGCTATAGCAATTTATTAATGTGTTTGGCCAAAGTAAGTTTGGGTTTTCTAGCATTATTGGTTTATAATAGAATGGTGGCTGATGGTTTCGTTCTTGGTGGTATTGACTACAGAAATGTTGTTAATGGTCTGTGTAAGAATGGCTTTGTGCAAGCTAGCGAAATGTTTTTGTGTAGGGCCTTGAAACTAGGGTTTGGTTTAGATACTCACCTCTGTACTTCTTTGGTGATGGGTTATTGCAGGGAAAATCTTCTGGAGCAAGCCCTCATGGTGCTCGATGTAATGTCCCAATGGGATGGCTGTCAACCTAATTCAGTGACGTATTCAACATTGATTCATGGCTTGTGTGAAGCAGGTAAGATTGAAGACGCTTTTGGGCTGAAAAATGAGATGAACGAGAAAGGTTTACCGCCTAGTGCGCGCACATACACCATACTAATGAAAGCCATGTGTGACATTGGTTTGGTTGATAAGGCCTTCAGTTTGCTTGATGAAATGATTACAACGCAATGTAAGCCAAATATTCATGCATACACTGTATTGATTGAAGGGCTATGTAGAGGAGGAAAGTTAGAGGAGGCCAATGGGATGTTTAGAAGGATGCTGCAAGAGAGGCTCTTTCCTGGGATTATAACATACAATGTATTGATAAATGGATACTGTAAAGAAGGGTGGATCATATCCGCTTTTGAGGTGCTTAGTTTGATGGAGAAAAGGATGTGCCAGCATAATATACGTACTTACAATGAGCTTATTGGAGGATTGTGTAGAGTTAGTAAATCTTATAAAGCCTTGTTTCTCTTGAGAAGAATAGTTGATAATGGCTATTTGCCGACTGAAGTAACATATAATATTCTGATTGATGGTTTCTGCAAAGAAGGCAAACTTGATGCTGCTTTTAGTATTTTCAGGTCGATGAAGTTAGTTGACCTTCAGCCTGACAGGCTCACTTTTACTTCAATAATTGATGGTCTATGCAAACAGAGGAGACCAGAAATGGCAAATGGAATTTTGGGTTTGATGGTAAAGGAAGGAATATCCCCAGATGAAATCACTTTTACAGCTCTTATGGATGGTTATTGTAAGATTGGTAAGACTGCTGATGCTTCATTGCTTTATGAATGGATGATGGAATTCACTTATCTGACAAGTCCTCATGCATTCAATTTGTATCTTGATATTCTTTGCAAAGAAAACAAATTGAAGGAAGAGTATGCAATATTTGGCAAGATCCTGAAGTTGGGTTTAGTTCCTTCCGTGGTAACATATACAATACTAATAAACAGGCTGTGCCAAGCTGGTAATATTACCCATTCCTTAAAGATGTTAGACTTGATGAAGCAATCTGGCTGCGCCCCCAATGTTTACACATATACTGTGGTCATAAATGGTCTGTGTGAATTTCGGAGGATTCAAGAGGCTGACGCACTTCTTTTTCATATGTTAGATTTTGGGGTGCAGCCGAACCACATTACCTACAACATATTAGTTAGAGCTCATGTAGTTGCAGGGAGAGTAGACCAAGCCTTTGAAATCATGAGTCTTATGGTTAAAAATGGATGCCAACCCAACAGTGTTATATATTCTGCACTACTGGCTGGCTATGCTATGTCAAACACGACCACTAAAGTGGACAATCTGGACCCTCCTGAAAGTGAGGAAAATGGAATTTCTGAAAATCATATTGCTAGAAACATTAACGTTGAACTTGCTTTTGAGCTTGGAGATAAGATTGAGAAATGTGGTGGCTCTGCTATAGATTTCTGCGACTTCTTAGTTGAGTATTTATGCAGATTTGGAAGAGTCACTGAAGCAGACTGTCTTGTTCGAGATAAGGTGAAAAAGGGTCTGTTTCCTGCCAAGGCTGCTTCTTCGGTCATAGAGTGGCACTGCAGGAAGCAACAGTATGGGTCTTGTCTCGACCTCATGAAATGGATGCTTAGTAGTGGTTTTGTTCCATGTTTAGAGTCTTATCACCTAGTGATTCAGGGCCTTTACAGTGTTGGGAACAACCAACAAGCTAAAATTTTGATTGCGGACTTGTTAACATACAACGGTGTTCATAAGACAGCTCTTGTATCGCCATATGTAGATTTTCTGGTGAAGGAAGATAATGTTCACCTTTCGCAACTGATTGAACAATTACATCATATAGAGAGGCCAGTTCTTTAGTCATTAGTTAAATTACTGCTCAAGTTCCAGTGCTTTTGTTGCCAAATTGGTTAACAACCCAGTGTTGGCATGTGTATAATAAGAGATGTTCACTACTAGCTTTCAAATTGTAATCCTACATGCAGCAAGTAAATGTGATAGGGGACTTTCATATGTAGATTATCCATAATGATTATGGAGCTGTAATTTATGTTGAGACGTGAGGTGATAATTCTATTCTTACCATTATCTTTTATATGGTATTTTGTATGAATGAAGTATCTTTTTAGTTTTTTTTCAAATTATTCCAAGTTTTATGAAGACGTAATTCATACATTTGAAAATTTTAGATGGTTTTAACTTTTGACAATATGGAAAGATGTGTAGTATTTCACTATTATAATTTTGTATTGACCATTTTATTAATCCAATTTCATAATAATTAGAACCAAGTAAACCTTCAAATCTTGTACCCTTCTTTATATAGGTTCAATATTTGGTGATGAGAGGGAGTTGAAGCTCTTTAGGTCAAGAAAATGTGATACACCCTCACCTAATGCTAGATATATTTTCCAAAAAAAACAAGTTAGATATTACTTGTGATTTTTAAATTTTTATGAACTTTATGTTATTTCTATAATATCCTAGTTCGATTATTATACTTGTAATGTATTGTATATGCATTTTATAGAGCATGCTCTATTTCTGGTATACTAGAGTATTTTAAGTATTTAAATGATAAGTTTGAATGAGTTTTAAAAGCCCTGAAATGTGTTTTAGAGATTTAGGTGACACTTTTGAATGAAATCTGGACAATTTTGGTGACATTTAGTGATTTTTAGATTCAATCCGAAAATTCTTTCGAGCAATCGAAAAATTACTGAATAATTTTAAAATACAATGAAAAGCTTCGAAATTAGGATTAGGGTCCAAAGGAACTAAAACGGGTCAAAACAGAGGTTATTTGAATAGAATTCGGGTAATTTGAAATAATTGGACTAAACTGCCATTTTTGGAAAATAATAGGTATCGGTGATTTTAAACCTATTTGAAATTTTTAAAAACATCCAATCAACAAGTATTGACTCTAATTAGAGTATTTCACAATAATAAGACGATTGTGGAATATTTTTGGGATTTAATTCGATCAGTAATTTGGTCCTTTTGTACTCATTAAGGGCAATTTGGTCTTTTATATGATATTAGTGGATTGATGAGTCATTAGAGATGATCAATGAGAAAATGACGTGTGTGACGAGTCATTAGTGATGATAAATAGGAAGGTGACATGTGTAATCCATTAAATGAGTATAAAAAGTAAAAATTAAGACATTTGGCTTCATTTTGGGAGAGTATCGTGAGAGTGACATTAAAAAGCCCAAAAACTAAAAGAAAATAAGAGAGAAATATGGTGGTTCGACCATTGTTGGCGAAAGTAGGAAGAGAGAAAAAAAGAAAAGAAAAGAGAAAGGAGAAGAGAGAGCTATGGCTAAGCCAAGGTGAAGTGATCCAAACCATTTTTCGTGCTCTTCTACCTCCAATAAAGCTCCATAGTCATTCAAGTGAAGAAGAAGAAAATGGGTTAGTAAGTTTACTAATCTTGTTGAAAATTTTGGCTTGTTAGGTTGTATGTTAGATTTAGTTTTGATGGTGTGATTTACGCCCTTTTTATGTAATATCAAGGTGTTATTGCATTGGAAACAATTGGGAGAAAAAAATCACGTGAATCTAGTGTATGAATGTTGGAACCCGATCCGGAGACCGGACTCCAACTGCTCATATCTTAACACTCTTACTCTTGCTTTGTTACCATAGATGTTGGACCCCGTTACCGAATCCAACTCTTGAACCGTAAACCATGTAACTTAATCATCTTGCCTTGTAGGGTTTATTTCATTTAACCATAATTTCAAATTGACTTCTCTT
>JAOTIZ010004214.1:0-11337 GCA_027123425.1 Erythroxylum panamense | reverse complement strand
TCTTTCAATCCAAAACACCTGAAATAAATTTCTTAACCAATTCTATATATTTTATTATTATCAAAACATAAGTAGGATTTAATTTGTCAACCACCATTGGTCCAACATTCTGCACGATCGCGACGTCCTCCTTCTTCACAAAATAGAACCATATTTTTTTCTCCTCCTGCTTTCATTCTTTTTCCCAAATTTATACACTTACATTTGCCACTTTATTTCACTTCCAAATCATTTGATCTCATTCTCAACACAACTCAAAATCAAGTTTATATCAAACACTAAAAATTGATGCATGAACGTGAAACCATTTTCAACTTTCTCTCTCTACTATAAATTCCTATCTTTCATCTAATGCTTTTCTTTTTACTTTCTTTTATGCTTTCACTTCATTTAACTCCCTTCTATATTAAGATCTCACCAAATCCGTTAAACACTTTCTAAACAAACCTCATGCAATCGATATTACACTTCCACTACACAATACTATCAACTTATCTTTCATCACTGTTACCATATTAGTATCACACACAACTTATGTGATCATTTGCAGCATATACAACATCATCCAACTTAAGCATGTATTTATTTCCAATTCTAACACAATATCAAAATCATTCACAAAACTTAGAAAGTTGGAAATATCACTTACTTGATTTTTCTGCAAATTCTTCAACAGTGAAAGTGAAGAACAAGGTTCGGTGATGACTGAAAAAGTAAGACAAACTAACAGCTCAGCTAAATTATTGGTGTTGCAAAGTATAATACTAATATATGAATTAAACCAGTATTTTGGTGATGAAGGTTCAGTGATTTTCGAAGAACACTAACCTAATCCGAAGAAAAACAAAGCTCCAGTGATTTCTCCTTTTAACACACATACTTACACATATTGTTACCATATTGACACATAGCTCATTGCATGTGTGTCATTTGTTGTCCATATAAAGATGTTATGTGGCAAAATATCATTGGTCTATTTTTCCTAGTCCCAAAAATCCAAATGCTCCAAAATTTTATAAAATTTCCTAAAATTCTCAAAAATTTTGAAATAATAATAACATTCTCCAAATAATTTTTCGACACATAAAAAAATCACAATTCTCACCTTAATTGAAAATTTTAAAACTAATTATACCTGGAATTGGCAATTAATGCATGTACAAATATGTGCATGTGTTAAAAATACATTTGCACATATAAGTGAATACTCAATTATGCAAAGCATACTATGCATTGCTAATTCCTCAAAATTCTAACCCCTAATATGGGGTGTTACATGACCCATCACTGGCGGGTTACCTATTTGCACATGGTCTGATAATATACTCCATTTGCTAGGTATCCTGTGAACTCATCAATCAGGGCTATCAAGAAAAACATGATTCATCAAAGAATTGCAATTAATAGGTTCAACATAACAAGGGAACCAGAAGATGCAAAGAATATGAATATCATCTGATCAATCTGGCACACATAATGTTAAACTCAATTACATGGAGCCATATATCAAATAAGTCATACAGATTTGAGAACAATTTAACAAGTCGCAAGATTAAAAAAAAAAAGAATTTCTACACAAGTATAGTAGCATGATTATTCTCACCTCGACTATCTCAGAGGTTCTGATCTCTTTTCTAATTTTCTTAAATTTGAGAGGTACTAGGTACGACTTCTAGTTGTATTCCTCATCTGCTTTCACAAGCTATTAGGTAACATGCATAAAAATTACATATACCCGCATTAGTCATTCTTACATAAATCTCATTTATTAACATATATTATTATAAATTTATATTTTCTTCTATAATGGTCAAATTGGTTTCAAGCCAATTTTCCCTTGAAATTAGGAGTCTTGAGCTTCATTATGTCCAAACTTTGCTTACAATTTTGATACCTGAATCTTTATGTCTTGATTAGCTTAATCATACTTGAATCTATTCGGTTTCACTGTTTCATCCGTGTAGGTCTCATTCGCGAAGGCATAACTTTTTCTACATAGGTCCAATGTTTTCCAAAATTTCCATACCTCTAGTTAACATATAAATTCACTTTTTTTTCTTTTATGACCATTTTCTAATTCGGTCATTAAGGCTTCCAAATATCCCATTTACAGTCAACCTTAATATTTTGTCACGGGTTGGACACTTCCTGACTAAAATCATTATAACTTATTCATTTCTTATCCAATTGAGGTGATTCAAATTTCCATTTTCAATAGACTCATATGCTATCACATATCCAAATATGGCTCAAAAATGATGTAATTTGGATTTATTGTGATTTTTATAAGGCTATCCTATTTCTGTTCTCTTTTGTGTCACTAAGGTCAGTAACACCGTTTACTTATTTAGCCATATCTCACAGGATACTCATCCAATTAAAATTCCCTTTATTCATCACTTATATGACACATTTTCGAGCATCTCATAATAAGAACTCATCATCCAATTCTAACTCTAGAGTCCTCAAATAATTAACTTTCATTTCATGTTTCAATCCTGCTGGTATTCCGAACTAGTTTCAATTCAGGATTTATATCTCATTTGTTTGGCTCACCCTAAATTCGTGAAAAAATTTCAGGGATACAGTATATTTACAACTTTCAATTTTTGAGTTTCTCCAAATTCACACGTTAAATAGCTCAAAACATGGATAAGAGGGACCTACGAATCTGCCTCCCCTATCAGCTTTGAACTCCAAAACCTTAGGTTTTGGTTTAGGCCCAAATTACTATAAAAAATGAAAATTTTCTCATGTTAATTAGTCATTAGACATCAAAGAATAAGAATACATCATCAAAATCATCAAACCCGTAAATTTCATCAAGTGAGTTTCATAGCTATGGCAAAAGAAAGTGAAAAACTAAATTCCAATCGGTCGAATCAAGTATCGAGATCGAGGCTTACCATTTTGTATCAACTGATCGGCTTAATTCTCCTTCACTTTCTTGTTACAAAGCTTGAAAAATTGAAAGAGAAGCTTCCATGGTGAATTCGCAAGCGAGGGAGGAGGAAGTTAAGTTTTTTTCTTATTTGCACTTAGCTTCCCTTATAAGCCACTCTTTTCATTATTTACGAAAATACATCTCTTGTACTGGTTCTTTAAAGTCTGCTTGTACAATTTCCTGTAACTACTGAAAAAGTGTCAAACATCATTACTTTGATGTCACCAAAAATTATGATTCACTGTCCTAGTTTTAATGACATTAGTCTCAAATACCAATTTTTATACCGACTTTTTTTGTAAATTAGATACCGGGTGTTACTTTCTCCCCTTTATTAAAAATTCGTCCATAAATTTTAGAAATTTACCTTATTGGGGAAACAACTGTGGATATCTGGTTCTCATTGATTCTTTTGTTTCCCAAGTACATTTGTCAACTCTTTGATTCCACCATTGGACTTTAATCATTGGAATCTCTTTATTCTGCAATTTTCTAATTTGTCTGTCTATGATGGCAACTGGAGTTTCTTCATAAGAAAGATTCTCTGCAATTTCCACTTCTGGGGTTTGTAATATATGAGAAGGATCTAGAATGTACATTTTTAACACTGATAAATGGAAAACTGGATGCACATAGCTAAGATGAGGAGGCAAAGCCAATCGATATAACACATTTTCAACCCTTTTAAGGATCTTAATTGGTCCAATATATCTAGGATTTAGCTTCCCTCTCTTTCCAAATCTGACTACACCTTTCATAGGAGAGATTTTTAAGAAAACTTGATCACCTGGTTCATATTGTACATCCCTCCTCTTAGAATCTGTATAACTCTTTTGCCTATCGAAGGCCATTCTTAATCTTCCTTGTATCAGAGGAACTTTTGCAGATGTTTCTTGAATTAGTTCTAGTCCCTCTAACTATTTCTCCTACTTCTATCCAATATAGTGGAGATCTACACTTTTTGCCATACAATGCCTCGTAAGGTGCCATCCCAATGGTGGAATGGTAGCTGTTGTTGTAAGCAAATTTTATTAAAGGCAAATGACGCTCCCAATCTCCACCAAAGTCTAAGACACACATTCTTAAGATGTCTTCAAGTGTTTGGATGGTTCTCTCTGATTGCCCATCAGTTGGTGGGTGGAATGTTGTACTAAAATTCAGCTATGTACCCATGGCTTGCCAGAATCTAGAAGTGAACTGTGTTCCTCTATAAAAAATAATAAACATTAACACTCCATGATACTTCACAATTTTGTCAACATATAACTAGGCTAACTGAGCTGCACTATAAGTGGTTTTAACTGCTATAAAGTGGGCTGACTTGGTGAGCCTGTCGACTGCAACCCAAATAAAATCATGCCCCTGAGGTGTTCTTGGTAGTCCAACCACAAAATCTATAGTAATTTACTCCCATTTTCACTCGAGTAGCGGTAGCTCCTGTGGTAGTCCAGTGGGTTTCTAATATTCAAATTTGACTTGTTGACAAGTTAAACAGGTAGATACAAACTGGGCTACATCTTTCTTCATACCCAGCCACCAATACATACCTTTAACATCATGGTACATCTTGGTGGTTCCAAGGTAAACACTTGCCTTCCCCTTAAGGCTCGATTCTCTGCTTCTAAGGCTTCTATTTTTTGTTGTAAGGTTTTATCATCTTCCCCTCAAGTAGTTGGGGATTCAGGTTCATTTTCTATTTCTGATCTCCTCCTAGCTCTTGGTGGAGATCTTTCTTCTAGTTGTTCTTACTATATGGATTCGACATCATGTACAGTACTTGCAATTTCCCTTCTTCTAGGATGACCTCGTCCTCATTGAGGAGGTGTTCTTCTTCTAAGAGGCATTTCTATTATGGAGAAAATTAAAATCATTTAGATACGATGATTCATCAAAATAGCATGCCATTGACATGACGCAGATCCTATACTCCATAGTGTCATGCTTATGCAATAATATCATATTCATGCATCTTAGCATATACATATATACCTTTTATTCTCATTCACTATGCTTTTTTCAAAATTTTATTCATCTTTATTTTTCTCGTACACATCCTTACTCTTACGAAACCTTTGGCTCCGATACCCTCTAACAAGACCCGCTTTTTGGACCGTGTTAGCACTAGGAAATGGTTAGGCTTAATGCCACCAAAACCCATAGTAAGCCTAACTTTTCTATATTCTGCTGAAAATTCAGTGTGACCCATTCATTTGTCTGATTAATTATCCGTATACCTGCTTAATAGTTTTGAATGACGTAAGGATCTAAATTTGTAATTCTAACATACATTATCCACTTATAATTTGTCAATCTATGATCATCTCATATCATCAACTGACATCATTCTCAATAATATAGCATATCCATACATGTATCATGTACATATGATTACGACAAACCATGGAGTAGCTATAAGCATCTGCAATTAACATCTTGCCAAAAAATTACTTGTCTGCTTATCTAAGCGAGTCTCAAAAGGCTTGGATTTCTCGTATGATCTGGTAATCCCTTAAAATGATAATAGTAAGAGGTGAGTCTACAACATGACTCAATGAGATATAAACATGCTACCATGCTTGTGAGGCTAGGTGACATATGGCTAGCTTCACAAGAATGGTCTATGGCATTCTAAGCAACAATACATGGTATCAATGAATAAACAGGTAGTAATTTCAAATACGACAATCACATGAGTATCAATAATAAATCTCAATATGAATTGTTCTATTATAAAAATGAATATAGTTTCTAAATTCTTTTATGAGTTTTGGGTTCTTTCTTTGGTAGAGTTCTACAGGATTTCTAATTCTGAGCTTTCTCATTTCTAAGTTTTGATTTTTCTGAATTTCTTAGGAAGAGACAGAGGCATATTAGTACGGCGTATCTCCCCTTTTCTGATTCTAAACAAGGTTGGCCTAACCCTACCCCTGGAAGCCTGCCCTCTCCAGGTAGGACTTGGATCTAACCCATCACCGGTAGGTTACCTATGTGCACATAGTCTGATAATATACTCCATCAGCTGGGTATCCTATGAAGTCATCAATCGTGGCTAATAAGAAAAACATGATTCATCAAAGAATTGCAATTAATAGGTTCAACATAACAAGGAAACTAGAAGATTCAAAGAATCTGAATATTATCTGGTCAATCTAGCATACAACATGCTAGACTCAATCACTTGGAGTCATATATCAAATAAGTCATACAAATTCGAGAACAATTCATCAAGCCATAAGATGAAAAAAAAGAATTTTTACACAAGTATAGTAGCATGATTATACTCACCTCGACTATCTCAGGGGTTTTGATCTCTTTTCTAATTTTCTTGAACCTGAGAGGTACTAGGTACGACTTCTAGTTCTATTCCTCGTCTGCTTTCACAAGCTATTAGGTAACATGCATAAAAATTACATATACCCGCATTATTCATTCTTATATAAATCTCATTTCCTAACATCTATCATTATAAATTTATATTTTCTTCTATAATGGTCAAATTAGTTTCAAGCCAAATTTCCCTTGAAATTAGGAGTCTTGGGCTTCATTATGTCCAAACTTAGCTCACAATTTCGAGTACCTGATTCTTTAAGTCTTAATTAGCTTAATCATACTTGAACCTATTTGGTTTCACTGGTGCATCCGTGTAGGTCTCATTTGCGAAGACATAACTTTTTCTACATAAGTATAATGCTTTTCAAATTTTCCATACCTCTATTTAACACATAAATTTGCATTTTTTCTTTTATGACCAATTTCAAATGCGGTCATTAAAGCTTCCAAACATTCCATTTACAGTCAACCTTAATATTTTGTCACGAGTTGGACCCTTCCTGACTAAAATCATTATAACTTATTCATTTCTTATCCAATTGAGGTGATTCAAATTGCCGTTTTCAATAGACTCATAAGGCTATCACATTTCAATCCTGTTGTTATTTCGAACCAGTTTCAATTTAGGAATTATATCTCATTTGTTTGGCTCACCCTTAATTTGTAAAAAAAAATTCGGGGATACAGTATATCTAGAACTTTCAAGTTTTGAGTTTCTCCAAATTCACTCGGTAAACAGCTCAAAAAAATGTATAAGAAGGACCTACGAATCTACCTCCCTTAGCATCTTTTAACTTCAAAACCTTAGGTTTTGGTTTAGGCCCAAATGACCATAAAAAAATGATAATTTCTTTATGGTAATTAGTCATTAGACATCAAAGAATAAGAATCCATCGGCAAAATCATCAAACCCATAAATATCATCAAATGGGTTTCATAGCTATGGTAAAAGAAAGTGAGAAACTAAATTCCAATCGGTAAAATCAAGTGTCGGGATCGAGGCTTACCATTTTGTATCGACATCAAGGCTTACCGTTTTGTATCGACTAATCGGCTTTATTCTCCTTCACTTTATTATTACAAAGCTTGAAAATTTTGAGAGAGAAGCTTCCATGGTGAATTTGTAAGTGAGGGAGGAGGAAGATAAGTTTTTGTCTGATTTGCACTTAACTTCCCTTATAAGCCACTCTTTTCATTATTTACAAAAATGCCCCTCTTGTACTGGTTCTTTAAAATCTGCTCGTACAATTTCCTATGATGACCGAAAAAGTGTCAAACATCATTAATTTGATGTCACAAAAAATTATAATTCACTGTCCTAATTTTAATGACATTAGTCTCAAATATTGATTTTTATACAAATTTTTTTTTGTAAATTAGATAATGGGTGTTACAAAACAACACGTATAAGTTAACTTACTCTTTAAATAAGTAAAACCGTATTACATATAATGAATTGAAAATTTACTGAAACTTTGTCCAAAGAATTTTGTAGCAAGTTGTCTTCCTTCAACTACCTGCTATGCTAAAGGCAAGGTAATTCATTCTTGATAACGACTCCCAACTCACTGGACAATTTTGCTGATTGGATCTTGTCATTAAGATGACGTTGCGTGAGATCAATATGCATAGGCAACTTGTTGTTCATTGCAACATTCATGCGTTGCAACTCATATCCTTTAGTGATACCTCTACCTCTTGTTCTTATGCCAGTATTGGAACCTGACAACAAAAGAATAATGATAAGAAAAGGCATATTAATCATGTAAATATATATTTGAGCATAACTGTAAATATAGGTGGTTAACAATAACAGACCTTAAGATCCCTCAGCACTAGTCGAGGTAGATATAGGTTATTGTTGACTATCTTCATTAGTGGACGAAATTGGTGGTCGTTGATCGATAGGGTTGATTTGGTTGTTGAGGGAGAGGAATATCTTCAGTAGTTGTCACCCTCTTTCCTTTGTTTCTACCAGGTCCCATTATATTGAATATTTATAAATGAACTATCAACATAATGCATAATCTTTACTCAAACATCAACATTCCACATGAATATAAGTCTAACAATTCAATTACTTGCCTTTATTACATTTATACTTTATTATGAGTGGAATTTACCTTTTTTAGTACATTTGATGCTAAATTATGGAATCAAATTTCTCGGATAAATGTTATATTTAAAAAGATTACTCAGGGTTAGGGGAAAAAATTCTATATCCATTACTTAATTCTGCTATAATCCCTATTGAGGATTCAATTAAAAAGCTTTAGAGATATGTTAATATCATATATATAACAAAATGCAATGACATTTTTAATTGACTAATGTCTCATAAACTTTAATGATAGCACATCAGATGTATGTCAACAATGAGATAACATGAAGCAAGAGGTTACATGAGTAAAGTGGAAAGGTATAGTACTTTGATGGAATTGTTTTTCTCAATTTAGCCTACTAAAAACACAAACTTAGACTATAATTGAGGGCATTTGCCATAGCATGATATGATAATAGTTGTCATTAGAAGAAAATTGATTGTATGATTTTTTTGCCAATATGTGATATGAAAAAGAACATATATATTTCTAGTTCATGCTTATGAGTATATATTACTAAATGTGGATTCAACATTACTATAATGTTCAAGGCATAATAAGAAGTAGATTGATGCGTAAAATTAATTGATTTATTATATTAGACCAAGGTAGAATTATGTTTAACATAAGTGGAAAGAATACAAAGTTAAATAAATGAATCCTTTTATGTCATGTTGGTTAAATCAACATTATGAAAATAATAAATTTAAATACAAGGATATATGTATCCTTTTGATTATAAATTATATAAAACTTGTTAAGTTAAAGAATAATCATATCAATCTTTGGTGAAAGAATGATAATAGTATTGAATTATTAAATCTTATACACGTGATGTGTTGGATGTGATAATAATTCATTAAAGGATGATATTTGTATTTTATTACATTACTAATGATTGTATGTGATATAATCATATGTATTAAATAAAATACTAAATTTGAAATTTGAATAGTTCAAAGTGGTTAAATCTAAGTAGAAATTAAGCATTAAGATTGTTAAATCACTTTGATGAGATCAATACAGTGAGATTTAAAATTTTTAGTTATCTATAAAGAATGAGATTCTCTAATGACTACCTTCACAACAAAATTTCATAAGGTTATGGATGTATGTAAAGAGAAAATATAAAATGAGATATTATATAATGCAATATTTATTTCTTTTATATCTATATCTTAAAACTTACCTTCATTAGTTTCAATCAAGTCAATTAGAAAAATTTTATATTAAATATGAAATAGTAAGACTTTAAAAGAGTCAAAGTTAAAGATTTTAGGATGTGATTTTTAGTTGAAGAATATATTATCTAATAAGTTTAAAACTAAATTGGATAATAAAATGTTATAAGATATCCAAAAGGTTGGATATAATCTTACAGACCCATTTAAAAAATTATCTGTTATAATGTATACATATAGGAGAATGGTTCTCAACATAAGTAGTGGGAGTAAGGTGAACTTTGAAATGTTCAAATATCATGACAATATATCCCATTGGAACTAATACCTTTATTGATACATTTGATGTATAGTTGAAAGGCTATGAGACATTAAAAGAATTATTTTTATGATGAATCCTTAGAGTTTGTTTTAGAGATCATTGTTAATTTATCATATTTATAAGAAGGCTAGTGGGAGTATTATTGTCCTCTTTAGTGGGAGTATGTGGAGACATATTACTTACAAAGAATAATAATTAATATTTCTAACTATTGAATTTATGATTGTCCAAGAATAACTTTCATTAGATATGAAAAGTTAGCAACTTAGTTATGGGTATTAGAGTTGTACAGATAGATGTGGAAGTTATTTACCTATTCTAGTCCAATTACATAGATAATGTATTGAAAGTGTTTAATGTTTAAGGTATCTAACACTATGAAATATTAAAGATATCTATTATTATATGTCAGAGTTGAAATTTAAGTTTAAAGTTATAAGTGTATTAAATTTAGAAGTAAATACTCGTTAAGGTTTATTTTACTTAGAACAATATTATTTTGAGATTTGAAATGTTCTAGTGTAGCATTAATTGCTAATAAGGTCATAATACATTTTTCATTTAGTGAAATTGATTAATTAGATCAATAAATTCTTTACTGAACTTGATATAGTTCTTTGCATTATTCAAAATAGTAATGTACGATAGAATATTATAGCAATTAGGCATGCAAAAAGAGTTAAAGTCTTATTAAAGATCTAAGTATGTATTTAGGCGGTTTCCTTAATTAAATTATAATTAAAATGAAAGTTGTAAGATTTGAGCTAGTACTCACTATAGATAATCTTACAGAATTCTCTCACTAAATCATTATCTTAGTAGTAGCATGATCGTCATATAGAAATATAGTTAAAGATACTTAAATGATTAGCTTAGTGTGAATGGGAAATTATTGATTTACGCTTTATAGCTACTTAGTTGGTTGTATTTCAGTAACTTAATTATTTAAAGACATTTTTTATCTTATACATATTTAGATGTATATGATAAAGTCTATGGGATAAATATACAGTGCAAATGAAATTATAATGAGATCATAATTATGAGATTTATATTTCATTTACGTATTATCCCTAAATTTTCCCTAGTCATTATTCTATTAAGAATGGACATTAATAAAACATAAAATGACTATCACATATTATATTTTTCCTTATGAAGGAAGTGGATCTTATAAACTAAAGTATAGAGATATCTAAACAAACGTGTAAGTACTTATTAGAGAACAAATTCACTGAACTAAACTTATATGAGAATTTCATTTTGAACATTACTTGCCTGTCTACGGAAATTCTCATCGCAATAATTGTATAAGTGATTATTTGACTTGAAATCTAAAAAGTTATCTGATATAGAGATTCTTAAACTTTGATACTATTTATGTCGGACCCCGATCCGAAGACCGGACTCCAACTGTTCATAACTTAACCCTCTTACTTAAATTAGGAAACTTAATCA